>CAUYLG010006292.1:0-72853 GCA_963573385.1 Cacajao melanocephalus | reverse complement strand
GCGTTTACTTTTTTCCCCCCCTGGTTCCTCGCGACTTTGTCCTTCGTAAACCCCCGCGCCGGCTGGGGGTGTTTTTTTTTTTTTTTTTTTTTTTTTTTTTTTTTTTTTTTCCCCTCAAAGCTTGCAACACTCTGGGTTTCAAGATGTGAAGGGAAAAGCATGAGCTTTGGGGTCACTCATGCACCCTTGGGTAACTCCCTGCTTTTTATTTACTAGTTGAGTGATTACCCCCCTGAATCTATATGTCATTCTGTATAAATCAGAGGTAATACCATAATCTTTGTGGCTGGGGATGGCTTAGAATCAAGTGACTTGTGCAAGGTCATCTCACCTAGTTGTTGGTGCAGCCAGGATTTGTACCCACATGGTCTGACATCAGAATCTACATTCAACACTTCACATCATTCTGGTTTTGGTATATAGGAGCTGTGGCCACAGTAATAATGATGGTGATATTTGTTATTTTGTGTTGGCCAAATGCTGCTAATAGGACGTCTTTGCATCTGGTAATGGAGCAGGCATGGAGATTTTATTTTCATTTTTCTCTTATCTTCCTAATAACCTCTACCAGGGTTTTCTTGAAAGTAGGAGTTGAATAAGTGAGAATCTGGCTAAGTGAGCTCTTAGGATTTTAGTTGCGTTGTTTTGAGGGTTGAGTGGGGGATGTGGGATAGGTTGAGTCAGGAGATACGAGAAATTATCAGACAGCTGAGTGGAATATGCTGGAATCTTTCATGTGTACTATGGAGGAAGGGGAGTCCCTAGGTAGAGTTGGGGAATTTAAGCTCTAATTACAACTTCACTACCAATTTACTGTATGCTCTTTAACTATTCTAAAATGAGTATTCGGTAAATTAACACGTAGGGAGCACTCCTATGCCATGTGACTGTCCTCCACATACCCCTGTAAGGCTGATGTTGTGACCCTGGCTTTAGAGATGGAGAAACAGGATGGAGGGATTAAATGGCTCATGGCTCCCCAGCTAGTAAGTGTTATATCCGGGACCGAACACAGGACTACAGGATTCAAGGCTTTTCCCCTGTAGGATATTTGTGTTTGGAAAAACTTGCCCTTTCTACGTAATTTGCAGACTCTTAAAAGATTCTACTCTAACTCCTTGACAGTTGGGAAAGCTGAGGCTTAGAGGTCAAGTGATTTGATCAAGATCCCGCAGTGGGAGGAGCCATCTGAGATTAAGGTCACAGGATCTCCAGGTCAAGGTTACCTCCCAAATGTAGAGAAGCCACCTGGAGTGCAGATGTGATCCCAGGGAGGGGACTGGAAAGACTGACAGGGCATTAGGGATACAGTGCTGTGTTTAGAGCCTGATTTCTGGCTCATTGGAAGACTTAAGGGCAAGTCGGGAAACCAAGGCAGAACCTATGTGCAAGAGCTAGACAATCACTTTGGAGTCAGGTGCCATGGAAAACTTGGGTAACAAGAACAATTGCAGATCTTGTGAGTAGGCAGAGCTCTGCCTATGGAGGGGGAAGGGGGAAGGTATAAGCTGCTATGTTCATTGAGTTCTTGGCAGTGTGGTTATTAGAATCTGGGTTTCTTAAGGCCTAAGACATACATAGACTTTGGAATCAGAGCAGCCAAGTGTGAATGCAGGTGAGTTTGTTCTGTGTGTGCCAACTTGGGCAAGTAATTTCCCCTCTCAGAGTCTGAAATTTGTCATTTACAACATAGGAATGGAGTCATACCTACCCCAAGATTCCTACAGATTAGTTGGGAATATTGAGGAGTTGTCGGTTTATTACCTACTTCAGTTCTCTCAGAATGATGACTGGCCTGGACCTCTCCCCAGGCTCACTTTGTGTGTGCACCTGCTTGATCACCATCTCTGCTTGTGTGTCTCATTCTAATTCAACTCAAATCTTCCTTGCTTTAACATCTTTTGAGTTTACCTCGTGCCCCAATCTGCTCCTCCCAGACTTCTCTATTTTAGAAATAGGCAACTCCACCCACCTAGTTGCTCAGACCTAACAGACTTAGAACAGTTTTCAACTCCTTTCTTGCTCTCACATCCCACATCCAATCTACCAGCAAATCCTGTCAGCTCTGCCTTAAAAATGGACCTGGAATATGACTATACTTCTTACCTCTGTGGTCCAAGCCGCCCCCACCACCATGTGCCTGGATGACTGCAGTGACCTCCTTACCGTGCTCCTGCTCCCACTCTTGACTCCACTCAGCAGGCCGGAGGGATCCTTTAATATGAAGGTCAGATCATGCGATTCTGCTCAAAACCCTCTGCTGGCCTCCTGTTCCACTCTGAGTAAGCCCCACGGTCTTCATGACCACCTGCAGTGTCCCACCAGGCGTGGCCCTGGCACTCAGCACTTTCCTTCCCTCCTCCTCTTCCATTCTCTTGCCTACTCTGACTCAGCCATGCTGGTCTCCTTGCTGCCCCTTGAACTCTCTGAGCCCAGTCCCACCTCCAAGCCTTTATCCTGGCTGTTTTCCAGGCCATTTTTTTTTTTTCTTCTTTTGAGACAGAGTCTTGCTCTGTCAGCCAGGCTGGAGTGCGGTGGTGAAATCTTGACTCACTGCAGCCTCCACCTCCCGGGTTTGAGTGATTCTCCTGCCTCAGCTTCCCGAGTAGCTGGGGCTTACAGGCATGCGCCACGACGCCCAGCTCAGTTTTGTATTTTTAGTAGACACAGGGTTTCAGCATGTTGACCAGGCTGGTCTCGAACTTCTGACCTCAGGTGATCCGTCCTGGCCATTTCATGTTCCCAGGTCTGTGCATAAATGAGCCTCACTGTACAAGCCTCCCCCAACTACCCTTTCCACAACAGAACTTTCCTCCCCCAGCTCTCTGGCCATCCTTACCATACTTTGTTTTCATAGCCCTGGCCACCATCTGACATGTTACACATGTGTTTATTTTGCTTATCACCTGTCTCACTTGCATAGGGCCTCATCACCCTTAAGGCTGCTTGGGGCTTTATCTGGTTCATAAACAGCACCTTGTACATGGTGAGCCCTCAGTGAACACCTGCTGAATGAACAAATACCTGTCCTTCCCTCTTCCACAACTGAGGCACATTGTTACATTGGATCACTTCCTGCCTAGTCCTTAAGGGCCAGATGAGAATGTCTCACCATCCTATCCTCAGTTCTCTTTCAGGAACTGCCTTCCACAGATAAAGCCTGGAACTTTAAAAAATAGTTTTTCATCCTTTCTCATTGTGAACAGGAATACGTGTCCCATGTGCATTGCAAAACAACAACACACACGAAAAACTAGAAAACAAAAACAAAATTCAGAAAACAGAAATTCAGAGAAAAGGAAATGCAGATCATCTGGAATTCTGCTTCCCAAAAAGAACCACTGTGACAGCCGATGCCCACCTTTCAGGCTTTCCTCTAAGTCACAGATTTCTTCCCGGGAGAGGATTGGGAGGAGCATTATACAAATGAAGCATATCATTAAGGAAACCGGTGACAGAATGGTAATGACAACCAACAGTGTTGTCATGTGAGGAGTGGCGGTACTGGGAATTGGAAGAATACGGCTTGTGTCAGTGAGTCTCGTTTATTTATTTAGAGACAGAGTCTCGCTCTGTTGCCCAGGCTGGAGTGCAGTGGCGCCATCTCGGTTCACTGCAACGTCTGCCACCTGGGTTCAAGCGATTCTCGTGCCTCAGCTTCCCGAGTTGCTGGGATTACAGATGCCTGCCCAGCTAATTTTTGTATTTTTAGTAGAGATGGGGTTTCACCATATTGGCCAGACTGGTCTCAAACTCCTGGCCTCAAGTGATCTGCCTACCTTGGCCTCCCAAAGTGCTGGGATTACAGGTATGAGCCACTGCCCTCAGCCAGTGACTCTCTTTTATATATGAAAGGAAATCGGTTCATTTCTAACCAGGTAAGTGTCTTATATAAGGGAAGTCAATGAGATTTCCTCTGAAAAGTACAAGGAAAATTCATTTTCCCTTATTTTTCAAAGCATCTACTTGGGTAGAGCTTTAAAACAGGGAAAACTGTGTAGGAGAGACTGGGTAGGAGATACTGAACTCACCACTGCTCTGCAACAATGAAACCTGTGTGTTTCATTGCAAGCAAATTTACAACCGGTGCGGTGTGGGTCTGGGCCAGGGGGATGACCATTGGTGAAGGACGAACTTACATGTTCCAGAAGATTTACACATGGTAGTTAACTCGTTGCTTTCTCATGGTGACCTTGTGAGGTGGGGATCGTGGGTTGCATTTTACAGACAAAACATGGAGGTTTACTGAGGTTTCAAGGCTTCCCCAGGTCTACCTCTTCAGAAGTGTGATTTGAACCCAGACTGACTCCAGAGCCTGCGTTTGTGACCGTGATGAAACATGCTTCAGAGCAGTCAGAATGGAGGGGCAAATGGGCCAACATGGAAGGGCATTTGATGGGGCTGTGGGAGGAGGCTGGGACCTTCCAGGGGAGGACCTCTGCAGGCATTCACCCCCACTGCAATACTCCCTTTCCCACTGCTCTCCACCCTGACCTGGAGTTGCTTGGCTGTGTGGCCAGTAAGTGGGAAAGCCTGGTTTCATCTCTTTTGCTTGGCAGTTTCCTCTCAGGCATGCCTAGGGCTGGCATGATGGAGGTGGGAATGTGGAGGTGGTACCACCAGTGTGATCTAATGAGAAAAATCTTGAGATGGAAATGACGGAGGAACCAAACAGACACCTAGGTCACCCTCTAGCTCAGGCCTCTTGTCGCAAGTACCTCCATGCAGATGGGTCAGAGTTCCAGAAACTGGGATGAGCAGGGGATGTTAAATCATCCCTTTTCCTCTTTGAGCCGTGTGCCAGCTCCTGGGTGTCTGGCCCTGGTGAGCGGGGAGGGTTGCCTGTTGCAGTCATTGAGATCATGCCAGCTGGGCCAGTGGACTGAGGCACCCAATCCTGGTTGGGGGGTGCCATGAGGCCCCTGTGGAGAGATCTGAGCTATATCCCTGCCCGCTTCTGCTGCCCGAAAGAGAGAGAGAGAGAGAGAGAGTGTATGTGTGTGTGTGTGTATGTGTGCAAGTGTGTGAGTACAGAGTGTGTGTTGTCAGGATATTGTTACATTGCCTAAGGGCAGGAGATGGCTCCTGGCTATTCATACTGCTCAGATGTTAAACTGATACTGACACTCCGATCTTATCCATAGAGTGAGGAGATGCCTGTGGTGTCATTGTCACTCCTGAATTTTGAGACCTGAGTGGGAAGGAGGAAGAGAGGGACTCTTCACTGGGGTGATGATACAGGGCTTGGAGTGGGGTGTTTATTTATGCTTTAGCTGGGTAGGAGATACTGAACTCACCACTGCTCTGCAAAAATAGCCTGTCTATCAGTTCTGTTTCTCAGGGAAAAAGAAGACTTATTGGATTTCATTCAATTCAACAAATCTTTATTGAGTACCTGCTGGGTCCAGACACTGTAGTAGGTGCTGGAGATGGGGAAGGGGTAGCAGTTGTGGGTGACAGCTGGCAGAGTGAAGACATATTTCGGTGGTACTGTTTGAGCAGAGTTGATGATGGATTGGATATGAGGATGAGGGAGAGATCAGTGTGGAGAAGGACTCTCTGGGTGTTGATGAGGAGCCATCAGAAGCTTGGCACCAGAATTCCTCTCCCAGGGAGGGTGGCATGGCTCCAGAATGCTGGGGCAGACTTCAACCCAAAAACTCCCCAAAAAGGGCAGGGGTAGGAGAGGCCCTGGGAAGTGTCAGCCACTGAGCTTGAACCTTTGCATTTTTCTCTTTCTTACAGGAAGTTATCATTACCCATACTTTCAAATTCTTCTCAATCTGCCCAATGCCTTCTACCTTCCTGATACCCCACCTCTAATGGAATGGGGATATGGGAAGAAGAAATGGACTTATTTACAATATTTACCAAGCTGAGAGAAACTTCAGAAAGCCTGTTTAGCTTGGGACCCCAGAAGGCAAAGAGGTCCAGGTCCATTTCTGAGATAGTGGGTCTCATTATTGCAGACCCTTAAGGCTCTTGGGTAGAGCTTTAAGGCCATGAGACCTGCGTGATTCAGTGCAAGCAAATTCATAACTAGTGGGGTTTGGGGCTGGGCCAGTGGATAAACTTTTCTTTCAAACAATTATGGAATATTAGTGCTAAATTAAACTTTAGAGCTTGTCTCATTTAACCCCTCATTCTGGAAATACTTGAATTGAGTCTCAAAGAGGCTTAGGATTGCATAAAGTCACACAGCAGGTTGGTATAGCTTGGCATCCAGACACAATTTTGCTTAAATAACTCGATAAGTTTGGGTAGGGGAGGCTGGAAAAGCACCACGTGAAGGGCTCCCAGAGAGTCAGGGCAGTACAGTGTTCTTTAGGAAGCACAGGCTAGGCAGGGAGTCTGCTGGAGGGTAAGGGCTTATGTCTTACAAACAGAATTGGCTCCTTCTTTTACTAAGAAACTTGGTTGTCAAGCACAAGTGGAACTGAAGAGGCCAAAGTTAGGTGTGATTCGAAACCACCCGGCCAACATGGTGAAACCCGTCTCTACTAAAAATACAAAAATTAGCTGGGTGCAGTGGCGCACACCTGTAACTCCAGCTACTGGGGAGGCTGAGGCACTGAGTGAGCAGAGATTGTGACACTGCACTCCAGCCTTGGTGACAGAGTGAAACTCTTGGTTAAAAAAAAAAAAAAAAGTTATGCCTGAACTCGCCAGAAGACAGAGTTCAAGGTCTGGCAGCCCCTGCCCTTAGAAAGCCCTCCTGCCAGGCACTGGAACCATCAGTGCATGGTGGCTTGAGGGCTCTGCCTTTCTCTCCGTGTGCCTCACCCACCTGTCCTGCTAGATGTGGTATCATAGTGCCTATCCTCTGTGGCTGGCTGCTAGGCTAACTCTACCCCTCTGCATCTCGACTCTGAGTCATATGGATGGAAAGGGGGCTGTGTCTATACTCTTTCTAGTCCAGCGGAGGTAATGCACACTGGGTTTGGAGCAAGGACATGGCGTGCAACCCACATCGGTCCCCTCCATCTGTGTGATAAGGATTTTCTGGGTGCAGTGGGCTGAGCACAATCATGAGAAGCCACAGATTCATCCCATGGCTGCCTTGCTTTGGCATATGATGGGCAACGTGGGGTTTGATAGCAGAGAACTGCAATGCTTTCCTTTGACATTTACCATGGAGGCTCATATCTGGTGCTCCTTATGTCTTTGCCCTGCCAAGTTGGGAGAAGGTCAGGGTTGTGAGTTTTGGTGAGCATCTTGAGGTTAAACTCAGCCCATTGCTGGGGAGTCCAAGCCCTGAGAGCCACCTGTGTGAGTCTCTTGATCTCTGATGTGCCACTTCTCTGAGCTCCAGGGAAGCTGTTGCTCAGTGTGGTGGGCTCCTAGAATATGTGAACTAGGTGAGGTCTACCTTGACCCTTGATAGTCAGGGCCTGGCCTGGAGGGTCTGACTGCATCTGGCAGAAGGGAGGGCACACTCATCTACCTGGTGACGTAGGGCCTTGTGAAGAGTAGGAGAGCTACCTTTGCTGGGGGTGCCATAGAAGGAGAAGGGTGGGGTGAGCCAGAATGAGCAGACGGGCTCCAGAGGCAGATGGCTACGGGCAGGGGGCAGTAGTTGCAGAGGAGAGGAGGATGATCTAGCATGCTGGAGTAGATCCCTCAGTCTTGGTCCTGGTCAAGCCTGCATTTCAGCCTTGAGCCCCCTCAGGGGCCCAGCCAGCAATCTACGCCCCGGCTGGCGCTGACCCCCTTGGCGCTGGTTTGAATGCCATTTGTCTTTGCATCTAATCTGCAATGTGTGCAGATGCAGAAGTGGCTCAATTGATGACCTGTCTTCCAGAGCACTCAGGGGATCCTGGGAGGCTCTGTTGCTTAGACATTTCAGAGGTGTTAAGAAGCCCTTGGTGGAGATCTATGTGGGGAGATTAATTAAGACTGTCCCCCCCACTCCCCACCCTTTTTTTCCCCCTGTCTGGTAACCTTGGCTCAATTTAAGTAAGTTTTAAATTTCAAGCTGAGATAATATTTAAGAACTGTACTTCTTGAAAAATTAGCTCTCAGGGAAAGCAAGAAAAATTAACCCGAAGAGGCCAGTATGAACCAGGCACTGTGCTAGGCGTGGTTGCTGGCATTATTCATTTGTTTCTTCACAGTGACCCTGGAGGGTGTTTGTTCGTTCCTTCATTCGCTCATTCATTCATTCATTCATTCAATGTTTGTTGAGTGCCTAAGATGTAGCATTCTAGGCCCTAGTGATGTTGTGAGTACAGGGAAGATTAGGTTTTCTGCTTTCACAGAGCCAAGATTCTAGTGAGAGGGGTGATAGACAATAAACACAAAACAATTAGACAATTTCAGACAGAAGTGACTGCCAGGAAGGAAATAAAACAAAGCAAAGGTGGATATGTGACTCTAGAGAGGTGCAGGGACAGCCCATCTGGGGAGATGACATCTGAGCTAAGACTTGAGGGATGAGAGAGCAAGAGCAGTGGAAGAGCTGGGGAGAGCAAGTGCAGGCGTCTTGGGTGGGCGTGAACTGGGCCGGAGTGAGCGAGACTGTTTTGTTTCCTCCATTTTCCAGACAAGGAAACTAAACCATAGAATGCAGCTTGTCTGTAAATTACCCAGCAAAGTGGAAGAGACCTTTCTCAGTCCAAACCCATGGTTTTTCTACAAAAACCTGTTGCTGTCAATAAACTGCTAGCTGGACTCCAGTAACAAAGTGCTTTTCCTGCATTATCTTATGCCGTCCTTGTAAACTATCATCAGCCCTATTTTTCACATGAGGAAACTGAGTCTTAGGTCAGCACCTTATCCAAGGTCACACAGCTGGAAATAGCGAATGTGGGATGCAAACACGGATCTGTTTAACGAACTTGCTGTGGTTTGTCACCACAACATAGGATGATAGATTTGTTTCCTATGGGTCAAGGGATATTTCCTCTCCTTTTAGAGTTGTGAGAGTTTGAGGCTTTTCCCACATCACCTAGCCAGAAAGTGTGGGTCTCCCACCTTCTGGGCGGGGCTCCTTCTTCGCAAGTACTGCCTTTGTCCATATCTGGTGGCCACAAGGCACTGTTTGGCCATGCCAGCACCACTCAAGGGCCTATTTGCCAATATTTGGCCATAGAGGGCAAACTCTCAATCTTAGGCAAGGGCTCCTTAAAAGGTAAATTATCAGAAAACAGATACTGAGCACCTGTTATAGGTTAGGAATTATGCTAAGCATTGGGAAAGAACAAAATGAGGCGAGTTTGGTTTATCTTGGTCATGAAAAGTCATCTCCCAAGGGTACCACTTGACCCCACTGCTCTTCTTGTGCTGGGTAGAAAAGACCAGCTGCTGCTCTCTGTGCCCTAAAGGATCTCACTGGCTAGGTGGCAAGAAAGAGCAATCCATATGACTGTGGTACGGTGCGGCAAATCTCATTCATTTATCGTTTTAAAAATCACTCTCTATTGAGCTTCTACGCAGGGCAGATGCTGTGGTAGGTGCAGGAGATACAGTGGTTCAAAGGGTAGACGAGGTGCTGTCTTCATGAGGGTCACATTTAGGGAAACTGAAAATACAAGTACAAATAGGGATGAAGATATAAAGGAGAGGTATATGGTGCTATTAGAACCTCATGGGAGGTCCATCTTAGCTGCATAGGTGAAGGCTTCCTTACAGACATGCTTTGACCTGATGGATGAATTGGAAGGCTGCAATCGAGGCAGCCCTAGGTTATTGTGGGAGCACCAACAAAGGCACCTAGCCCAAGCTGGGAGTATACGTTAGGCTTCCACCAGATGGAGAAGTCAGTCTGACCTGTAAGAGGGTGGCTTGGGCTTGGGGCTGGAGGATGTGTTATGAGCAGTGGGAACTGTGTGTCATTTGGGTACCATTCCTGCTTGCTCTCCTTAGGATACCCTCCTGCTCCACAAACTGGAGCTGTAGAAGTGTAGCAGTTTGCTTATATCTTGAACTTCTGTTCTCCACCTCTTTCTTATGAACTCTGCCCATGGCTCTGTGAATACCAACGCCAGCATATAAATTATCCAGAGGGCCTTAGCCCTCACCCAACTGGCCTCTTCACTCAGTGGCACACATGCATAATCAATACAGGAGGCTGTCACTGCTTTTAGCTGGGGTGCTAGAAAAGAACTTTGGCTTTCAGAGCTTGGCTGCATGCCAGCATTTACTCCCTACATCTCCCTTCTCCTTGCTTCTTTGGCCTCCTCCCAGTTCTGTAAGGCTGCATGGCAAGAGGCTGAAGGTGGGCCATGGCTCCTGTGACTGCCCCCAAACCCTCCTGTCCAGCAATTGGGGAGGTGCTTGGTTATGCCATGGCTCAACCCAGAGAACTCCCAGGAACTGGCAGGCTGGGCCTCTCATGCTACTTTCCTCTTGCTGATCTTGGCACTGCCAGGACTTCTGACCATGTCTAAAATATCCAAGTCTTGGTAAACAGGCTGGCAAGAGTGGGTATAAGCTCCCCAGCTTCCTTTCTGATGGAGCAGTATTGGGTGGGACAGTCTTAGCTCCCCACCTCTTATTGAAAGGAGCTGGGTTGATCCTGACATGCACCTCCCTGGGTTATTCATAATGAAGTATTACTCCTTTGAGACATTACTGGGATCATTTTCTTCCAGCTTCTTTCTTTCCTGTCCAGATGAGAGAGGAGAGGAGATGGTTTCTAAAACACTTCCATTCCATGGGGGATGTAGTTGCATCCTGACACCTTCCACTTTATCCTTTCCTGTTGTCCATTCCAGAACCTTGATTGAGTGCTGCCCGTGTGTAAAGCAATATGAACCACGGCACAGCTCCCCCTACCCAGAGGCGGGAATCATTTGAAAATGTTTTCAGTTGAGAGATAAATATGATTCAGAAGGGATCTGTGCCCATCTTGGAAAGATAGGACCAGGCCCTGCTCTCCACACTCGTCCTGCAGCCACTGCTCTGTTGGCTCTGTATTGGCACAGCTCTGGATGGGGAAATGCTCTGCTGGGCTGGTTTCTACCTGGCACATGAGTTTGATTTTCCTTTTTTGTTCTCCTCCCTGCTCAGAAGCTGCTGTTCCCATCATTCTGGATGAGTGAGCAGCTGCTCTGCTATGTACAATGTCACCTGCCCCTGCCCTCCTCCCACCCCCCAATAACCCATGGCTTATTATGGCTGAGGTGAGCACGCAGAACTGCCCAGCCACATCCTGGCTTGCAATCGAGAGCTTTAAAAAGATGAGTCAGGTTGATGGTTCTGCTCCCTCAGGAGTTTAGAGTTGGAAAACTGAGCTGCTAGTGGGGATTCTTAAGTTCAAAGGTCATGGAAAGGACTTAGCCTGAGCTGAAGTTAGGAGATGATGACCCTCAGAGAGGAGAGGATGATGCATGCTACAGAAAGCAAAGTGGCAGTGTCATGAAGGAAAGAGAAAAGAAAGTGCAGCCACCTCCTTTGCTAATGACTTGTCCTAGCCTGTTCCACTCCTTGTATATGCACAACAACCTCTTATCCTAACTGTAGATGGAAGGGACCTTTGCTTCTTACAAATCAAAAGTTTATTAATAGTTCGAGTCCTCTTTGAGTTGTCCAGCACTTAGGTGAGACCAATAGAACAGAATTTTCTCAAATGAATGGGCTGGGAGTAGGATTTAGAGTTGTATTTCCTCCCAGGTAGTCTTCAGTCAAACCTCAGATGTTAGTTCTTTTCCTGTAGCTTTAGAAAAATTTCTGGAAGATTCCTTAGCTTGGTTCGTGGTAGCAGATTCCTGTCAGGGCCAGCTAATGGGCATGTCTTGGTTATAGGGTGGCAGAGGAAAAAAAAACCTCTGACCAGTTTCTGGCTGAGGAACAGGACTCCTGGCTCCAAGGAACATTCTAGTGATGGCAGAAATGGGAAAAGTGTTGAGATCAGCAGAGGCACATTATCAGAGCTGCATTGTGGCTTACAATGGACGTTGACAAGAGGCCAAGAGTAGATATCTAGAAAACATCAGGAGAGACCTCTACTAAAAGGAGTAAGTGCAGCAGCCAGAGGCAGGTGAGAGTCTTGGCCAGAGCTGTTTGAGGTTAGATAAGGGGCAAGTGGCACCCAAGATGTTCACTAAGGTGGTCCAGCCAGTTAGTCTGCAGGAGCCTGTTTAGAATCTGAGACCCGCCATCCCACAGCCTTTGACACATGGCAATTTGAACTAGGTGTAGGGCCTTCTGGGTTTTCTTGAAAGTAACAATAATAAGAATCTCTAACATTTATTATCTACTTACTATCCCTAGTGCTCTGCTAAGTATTACATACACATCTGTGTGTGTGTATATATATATATATATATATATATATATATATATATATATTCCTGTGAACAGATCTATCAGGTAGTTATCATTATTTATCCATATTACAGATAAGGAAACCAGTGTTTTCAAAGCTCAACTGACTTTCCCAGGGCCACACAACTAGCTCCAGGTGAACTGGCATAATGTGGATCCTGGCTTCCCTGACCCCATGCCATGCTGTCAGTGAACCCACTCTGCTACTTGATTGGTTAATGCGAATGTGTGCAATGGGCCTGGAACCTCAACTGGGGTTTGTTTCCCTGCTCTATCTGTGCCTCAGTAAACAAGCCAGTCTCGCAGGAGGTTTGATGAGCCCCGAAGGCTGTGGTGTTGGAAGACACCTGCTGATGTGAGCAGCTGCCTTGCCCTTTTCTAAGGTGGAAGCATTCCAACCTGCCGTGAGCCAGGGAGGAACTCCATACATTATGTAGGAGTGGCTCTCCCTCTGGAGTGGATATCATAGACTTTTGTACCTGCAGCAGGCGAGTGCCAGCTGCTTTGGAAATGAAGCAAAGCCCTGGAAGTTGGGGAATGAATGGAGGAGACCAAGGGTAGGTGCTACTTTGGGGTCCCTCCCCTCCTGGCGTTCAGCAATCCCTGGCAAAGCTGGTGCAATGGGGTGCATTGCAGGAATAGTTTACTGTCAGAGCAGTGGTTGGAAAGACCTTGCTAGTTCATCTGCTCTGTGTGGTTTGGGGGAACTTGGTATAGCACAATGGCAGGCAGTCTTGGGAAGGAGGCCAACCCAAATCTTCAACCATCTGTTAATGGGGTAATAGATTATGTTGTAGCATGAATGAGTTGTCTAAATTGGGCAGAACCTTCAGCTAGGGTTGCTGCTGTGGGAGGAGACTGAGCGACTGTGCATCAGTTGTGAATGTGCAACTTGGGGGATGCGGTTTATGGAAATGGACGTCAGTCCTACTGAAACTCAAGTGCATGGTTCTCAAAGTTACCTGGGGTCCCAGAGTCTTCTGGGAACTTGTGTGAAATGCACATTCTCAGGCTACACCCCAGACTTCCTGAATCTGACACTCCAGGGATGGGACTCAGCGAGCGCTGTGTTTCAAAAAGCCTTTCAGGTGATTCTGATGCACGTGGTTGAAAACCATAGCTGTAGAGTACACTGGGGTAAGTGGTGGTATGGTGTCCTGGACAGATCCTGTAGCTCTCAGGATGAAAAGAGAAAATCCTGAGCTGACTTGATATTATATAATTTAATTTAAGCTTCTTTTTTTTTTTTTTTTTTTTGAGACGGAGTCTTGCTCTGTCGCCAGGCTGGAGTGCAGTGGCGCAATCTCAGCTCACTGCAACCTCCGTCTCCTGAGTTCAAGCGATTCTTCCGCCTCAGCCTCCCGAGTAGCTGGGACCACAGGTGCGTGCCACCACGCCCGGCTAATTTTTGTGTATTTAGTAAAGACAGGGTTTCACCATGTTGGCCAGGATGGTCTTGATCTCTTGACCTCATGATCCTCCCACCTCGGCCTCCCAAAGTGCTGGGATTACAGGTGTGAGCCACCGCGCCCGGCCGATATTATATAATTTAAAATATGCTTCATACATACTTTTTGGATTAAATCTGATTAGTAACAATGGTTATCTAGTAACTCAGGCAAAAATTCCTGGGTCTCACTACTTCCCTCATTCTTGTCATGCAACCCTTCCCCTAGACTTCAGTGGGAGATCTGTTGTTTGCTCATGTGCTTTGGCAGGTGCTTTGTTAAGGTAGAATGGTGTAATTTTCTGGACCAGGCTTCTGGCCCTACCGTGTATCAGTCTCTTGAGCTATGGGGGGCCTCTCCCTGGTTCCAGGGCTCAGCTTCTTCATCCGTGCAATGAGGCTGAATTTGGAGCTCTTGAAGGTCCCTCCTCGGGGTGACACTCCATGGTTCTCAGCGACGTCCCAAGGAAGGGCCATGGTTACGTCATGCTGGAAGCAGAAGTGTTGATGCTGCCATATTTTCAACATTAATATTGGAAGTGACAGCCTACTGACCATCTGGAAGAATCTCCAAGGGCACTGAAGGCTCTGGACCCTGATTTGAGAACTGCATTTTAGGACAGGTGCCTCATTAATAGAAATGACTTCTTCCTCGAGATTGTAGCCAAACAGGCTCCCTGACTTTGTACAGCCTAAATTCTCCACACTGTCAAGCTATTTGAACTCTGTGGTCAATCTATACAAAAGGGCAGGCTCCCTAACTCCGTATCTTTCCCATCTGACCCCTCTGGGGCTTAGAGATCTGATTGCTTCTGCTGGGCAACTTTGATGGAAATGCTTACCCAGATCTCGAGCTAGTGCAGAAAGAGTGGTAAGAGGCACCCAGCCTGTTCACGTTCTGTCCTTCCTTGGCTGAAGACACTGTTTAGGCGTGGGGGCGGTGGTGGTGAAGGAGTGAGAAGCTGGGAGTGGGAGCAGGGGGAGCCTGCATCGAGGACTGGTTGTACTCCCTTGGCTTGCACGGGACTTCTACGTCAGAGCGAGAGAACA
The DNA here is from genome assembly GCA_963573385.1 of Cacajao melanocephalus. Taxonomy (NCBI): domain Eukaryota; kingdom Metazoa; phylum Chordata; class Mammalia; order Primates; family Pitheciidae; genus Cacajao; species Cacajao melanocephalus. The sequence continues at coordinate 58,089 of CAUYLG010006292.1, read as the reverse complement.
AGCACAAATCTGCTGCAATTGACCTTTTAAGTCAACCCGATTCGTATGTTTGCTACACGAAGGGACTGCTGACAAGTCTCGGGCTGGAGACAGAAGGTGGAGAAGAAAGGAGAAATCTCACCATCACGGGCTGGTGAGACAGAGCAGTGGGCAGAGGCAGAGCCGTGGTGATGCTGTCAGCCGTTCCCGACGTGCTGTTCTTCCATCTTCTCCGATGACGCGCATCTGAAGTGTGACTCGGGGGCCGCAGGAGGAAAGTGCGATGAGCGTGCACCATTTAAAACCTCTCTCTGAGCAAGGTTGCCAGGGTAGAAATTGGCTACAGCAACCGAGGCCATTGAATCTAAGGTCCATTTCTGGCTAGGACTTCCACTAGGGAAAGAATGGGTGGCTGGTTCAGGTGCAGCCCTGAATGAAACCAGTGGGGAGAAAGTAACTCCCATAGCTGCCACGGGTGAGCTGTGACACGTCCTCCAGGATTGGAGAGCCGAGTGCCATCCTGGGTGAAGTAGGAGAGGGAAACGAAAGGCTGGGTAATTTGAGATCAGCCTGCCTCCATTACCCTGCCTGGAAACGAAGGGAACACCTGTTCTTGTCTGCAGTCAGAGAGGATTTGACAGAATTTTAAAAATAAAAAGTGAAATGAAGGAAATTTAGATATTCTCTGCAAAAGGACTTTGTGGATTTCCTGTCGGTTAAAGATGTGGCAGCATTATTGTTCCTGTTTCTGAGGATGTCAAGAGTAAAATGATGTGACGTTTGTCAAGTGCTTGGACTTACTGTGACCAGACGTGCTGCTGGGGGCCTTCCCCAAAGGTCACCTGTCAGGGCTGTAAAGTTGGGGGATGTGGGGATGGGAGGAAGTCCGCTAGGTCACCTGAAAGTCCCTTCTAGGACTTAACTCTGATTCTTGTGAAAAATCTGTTAGTTGGAAAAATAAATGGCAGGGATGGACTTTCTGGTTCTTATGTGTGTTGGCCAAGTGGGTTAAACAGATCCCTCATGTCAAGGCCAGACCCTCACTGACACTCCGAGAAGAAAAACTTGTTTGCTGTGGAAGGGACAGTGTCCCTGCCAGCTGTTAAGAGTCCCTGCCCTTTTCCAGGGACAAGGGTAAGACAGGAAAAGGGGACCAATTTTCAACTATCATGTGCTAGACCCAGGTTCGTGATGCGTATTATTTTAGTTTTATGATCACAACCCAATGCCATAGGTAGAATTGGCATTTTCTGTGTTACAGATGAGGACACAGAGGGGCAGAGGCATTAGATCACTTGAATAAAGCAACACAGCTGGCCAGCAAGTGGAGACAGACATCTAGGACCACAGCCTGGTCAGGGCCGCCATCCCCCTCTACTTCTCTGGCTGGGATTGGGGCTTGTTGGCTCTTTGAAGACATGGGCATGCCGAGGCTCACATCTCAGTTCCCATGCCTTTCTCTTTACACATGAGGTTTCCTCTTATGCTTGTGTCCATAGAGAGGGCTTTCCCCTGGGAGTGTGCCCTGGGAGCCTGGGGCTGTGAGTTACTGTGCAGATGTGAGGCGCCAGGTGTGCTGAAGGCAGCTCGGTTTGTGAAAGGGGCAACTCCTTTGTTTCACCCCCAACCCCGATGTGAGATGAGGCTTCCTGGGGCCCAGGGACAGTATTATTAATAGTTACTCATTGTTGGCATTTTGGAGCTAGGTAAGCATTCTCTCATTGCTGCTGTTCAGGGTTAGACATCAGTGACGCATAGCCTGGGATTTGGCACTGGCTCCCAGGTCTGATGGATTTCTTTGATCCTGGTCTTTTTCGGCTGCTCGGCTCAGTTTCAAAACTGGGTGGGAAGTGTCACAGGCTCATTTTCTAGTTGTTGTTTATCTTCTGTCCCCGATGGGTATGGCCACAAGTGGAGTGGTAGAAAGGAGGGACAGGAAATGGGACCAACCCACCTGAGTTTGGAAACCTGAGTTAAATGTTGCTTTATTTCCTTCACCAATCTGATAATGTTTTCCATTACCACTATTAATACATAATACTTTATATGATAAAATAATGAACAATAAATACTGAAAACTTTAAAAAGACAGAAGCAAAAATCACTATTTTCCTACCACATACCATTGTTGATGTTTTGGTGTAGATCCTTCCAGGGTGTGTGTGTGTGTGTGTGTATGAAATTGTGTACACTTCTTTTTTGTTTACAGAAACATACTACGTTGTCTGATTTTTTCCCTGCTTTTGGTATTATAATGTGAACTTGTATCTGCAGCAGTGGATATTCTTTAACCTTTTATTGAAAGGGTTGTAAAGATGTAAAGTACCCCATTACAGAGATGTAACAATTTTCTTTATTCCTTACTGTTGGATATTTAAATTCTACATTTTTTATAATTAAAAATAATATTGTTTCTCTCTCCAAAGTTTATGCCATATTGCCATCCCACATGCAGAGTATAAGAATTAACATTTTCCAGCACCTTTTAATAATGTATTTTTGTTAATCCTGGCCTATTAGGCCTAAAACAAGGACATTTTTTGTTTGTTTATTTTAACCTTGGCCAGTTCCAAGAAAGAGCATGAGCATGTATGAATAGCCTCTTCAGGGGTGAGGAAAAAATATGTTAGCCACCTTGGTTTTTGTATCTTTATTTGCCTCTTGATTTTTCCTTTGTCAATGTAATGCAAAACACTAGATCTCCACCCTAAGAGAAAAGGTATGTAAAAATATATTTTTAAAGATATTTCTCACAGTGTTATTTATGTTACTGTGAGAAAAGTTTTAAAAAGTTGAAATAGCCTAAGTTCTTATAGTGGATGATTACTTAAATCAATGGTGGTAATGGAATATTATACAATCACTGAAATAATTTAATAGCGTAAAGTCAAGCTATAAAATATGTACATTATAATCTAAATTAAATAATACATGCATAGGAAAAAGACTGTAAGGGTTAATGTTAATCATTTCTAAGTGCCATAATTGTGCTTTTTCTCTTGTATTTTCAAAAGTCCCTAACAGGTACAGGTATTACTATTATAATAATACACAAAACATGTTAGCATAAATTCTAAAATATTATGCAAGGCAATAAAGAGCTGTGAGTAAGTGGGTTTTGGGTCACTAGGATTCTGTTGAGGACATTCTTTGAGGTTTGTGGAGTTCTTTGGAAGTTTACAGGACCCTTTCATAGTAGGGGCTTCTAAGGAAGCCAGAGTCAAAGTGCGGAGACCAAGAGAAGCTTTCCATCTGACCTTCTGCCCTTTGTGTTGACAGGGGCGCAGGTAGTGCAGGAGAAACCTATACAGGTGCCTGCAGCCCCCACCCACAGGGCATGCTGGACGTGCCACCCAAGGCACCAGTAGATCTCAGGATCACCACCATTGGTGTTTGGAGGCTGAAGGGATGGGGACGCCAGAGGGTTAACGTCTAAATGTCATTGGGGGGGGACTGATCGGATGTGTTTAAGTATTTCTGATAATGACAAGTATCATGGGGACAGAATTCAATGCCAATCCCCTTACCTCCTGATGAGGAGATGGAGGTCTGGGGGGATTAAGTCACTTGCCCACACAAGGGTCTTTATTTTTCTTTCCCATCCCCGTGTCCTCCATCCCAGTGTCCCACTGCCATGGTGCAATATGTCATGCGTTGGGTATTTTCAGATAGGCTGAGATGATGCATGGCATACTTGGATGGTGGTGAAGTACTTACGCATTGCTTGAGTAGCGTTTGAATAAAAGAGGATTATTTAACTCTTTGAGTAATAGGATTGGGATTTGAGGAGGTCATTGTTGGTTTTCTCTCATTATATTATGATAATTATTCAGTGATATTCAGAGGAAGAGAAAATATTGAACTTTGTAATAAAGAGCAATGAGTCAATGGTAGAATGGATTTATTTTCCCCAGACTCAGGTTTCCACAAGCAGCTGTCCTTATCTTCTGATGTTGCAGGCACTCGATGGCGTGGCGTTTTCTCCCATTACGTCCTTCATCTGGAGTGAATGATGAGAACTCCGAGCGCCGGAGCTTTCATCCACCTTTGTGACTTAAAGCCCTGAGCTGTGCCAGCCTGTTTGTCTTTGGATGTTTTTGCTCTTAGAATCAAGATTTAGAATTCACTTTGGTCATCACTCTGAGGGTCTGAGGGTCTGTCCAGACAAGGCAGTGGTTAGGTGGGAATGGACTGGGATTCATGGCCAGTGAGGAACTCTTAAAACAAGTGATGTGTGTAGTAGAAATTCAGGTAAATGAGAGAATGAGCAGAGCATGACAGCTGCCTTCGAATGTGTCACAAGGAAGAAAGAACAAACTTGCCCTGTGTAGCTCCTGAGAGTACAGCTGTGACTGATGAGGGAGATGCTATGGGGAGACTCATTTCAGCTCAGGATAAGAAAGATTTTTCTAGAAACTAGAGTTTATTGACAGTGGTCAGTGACTGATGGACATGTCCAGCAGAGCTCCCAGATGCCTGTCAGAGGAAATTCTTGTACTATGTGACCTCTAAGGGCCATTCTAAGCTGGTGCTTCTAAAGCTCTGTGTTCTTTGTTTACCCACTGATAAACAACAGAACAATGAATGATTCACTATTTACTAAGCACTGATTCCATTTGTCATATGTGCTGCTAGGTGTTGGGGGGTATAATGGTGGGCAAAACACGTGAGATACTGAGCTTACCATCAAGTGAAGGAGATAGATGGTAAACAAATATTTCAAGTTATAAGTTCAGTATAGTAAAGTATAGGGTGCTATGAGCTCACATAGGAAGGGCACCCAGGTTAGCTTGGGGTAAGTCATGGAGGCTTCCTGGAGGAATTGAGGTAACAGATCAAAAAGTTGCCTGTGGCTTGACTTAGATGAAGAGGGTAAAGAGGAGAATTCCGCGTAAAGGGAACAGTCAGCGCAAAGGTGGAGGACAGCAGAGTGCACTAGAGACCAAGATTGCCGAGGGAAGAGCTGGCTGCAGGATGAGATGCATCTAAAGAGATGGCAGACAGCTGGGAAAAGGTCTCACCTGCCAGGCCAGGGTTTCCACTCTCTGTTGAGAGCCACTGAGTCACTGAAGAGCTCTAAGGAAAGGAGTTGTGTGCTCGGACTGAAATTATGCCAAGGCCACTTCGGCTTTAGTGTGGGAATGGGTTAGAGAGGACCAGAACAGAATGCAGGGAGATAAGTGAGGAGTCTAGGTCAACAGTTCACATAAGAGATGATGATGGAATTAAGTGGCAATGAGGATAGAGAGGGGTAGGCAGGCAGAAGGGAAGAGTTTGTGTTGAGCAGTTGGGAGGCTCTGGGTACCATTTGATGAGGCCAAGGAACCAGACCACAGAGAAGATGTGGGGGCTGCTGGGAGGCTGATGAATCTGGTTTGGGGCACATTGTGTTTGAGGTACCTGTGGGGCATGAAAGTGGAGATGCCCTGTCTTTTTGTTTGGTAAAGTACCCAGTAGAGGCTCACTTTTGTCCTCTGACACCATGGAGGAGTTCCTCTATGTACAATGAGACTTTTCTTGCAAAACCTTTTCATGACTGCTTATCCCAGGTGCTCACACCATTCCTGTGAGGTAGACAAGGGGAGCTTCTCTTAATGTGAGTGTTCAGACCCAGTATCCTATGAAATGATGTTCATGCTTTCTTGAGATACAGCCATACAAGGGGTTTTCACACTGCTTGGATCACTCACACCCCAGGAATGCCAGGTTTCTCCTCCTCTAGTCTGCCCAGACGAGGGTGACCAGGTAGGGAAGAAACTCTTTATTGTGCCCCGAGAAGAATGCTTCTCTCTCTGTAAGCAAAGAGGAACAAAGGCCCAGAAGGCCTAAGAGAGAAAAAAAGAGTGAAACGCTGAGATGGGATTGCCCCCCTTGCCTAACTAGTGGCCTCCTTGGCTGGCAACATAGCTGGCAGGACTACCGCCTGCACTCCTTCCCTGGAGTCACTGTCCTGAATGTTCTCAGGGTGGTTACACAGACCCATCTTGAGGTCACCTCATGGTCCTATTTCATAACTGGCAGGGATGTTGGAGATTATTAAATCCAAACCGTGGCTCAAATGGGTGGCGAGCAACTTGTCCAAGGTTACACAGTGAGTGGGCCTCCAGGCTTCTTTTCCTGTTTTACCACATTGGACATTCTTTTTTTTTTTTTTTTTTTTTTTAGATAGAGTCTTGCTCTGTCGCCCAGGCTGGAGTGTAATGGCATGATCTCAGCTCACTGCAACCTCTGCCTCCCGGGTTCAAGGGATTCTCCTACCTCAGCCTCTCAAGTAGCTGGGATTATAGGAATGCACCATCATACGTGGCTAATTTTTGTATTTTTAGTAGAAGTGGGATTTTACCATGTTGGCCAGGCTGGTCTCGAACTCCTGACCTCAAGTGATCCGCTTGCCTTGGCTTCCCAAAGTGCTGGGATTACAGGTGTGAACCACTGTGCCTGCTCTCACCACACTGGACTTTCTAAGGAATGTTACCTAGCCACAGATCTGTACGGCGTGTTTGTTTCTTAAGGCCTGTGAAAACCTACCCCTTCTTTTTGGTTTGTTTGTTTTATACAACCCTAAAATGTCTTTCTCCAGAGCCCTGCCACCCTCTTTCTTCCTGTGTACTCTCCCGTTTCCCTCTGGGGTATCTTTTCTAGTCCTATGCTATTCAAGGGTAGATGACTCCCCAGATGATACCTCCAGCCTTGAACTCTCTCATACACCTTACATTACCTGGCTTCCGGTCCTTTCCACCCATAGGCACATCAAGATCGACAGCTGCAAAACCAACAGTGTTGGCTTCAGAGCTACACAGGCAACTCCTACTTGTTCTTGCAGTTGAGAATCCATAGTAAGTTGAGAATCAGACTTAACACACCCAAGCCTGCTTGTCATCATTTCCTGCATATCTGAGTGGGTAGCGTCTCCATCTATCCAGGAATCTGCGCTGGAAAGGTGGAAGCCAACTTCAATATCCCTCTCTCCCCACCGTGTTAGTCATCACGCCCTTTTGGTTCTTTTAAAATATCTTTGAACTCCCTTTGTTCCTCTGTGTCTTTCTTGCCGATGAGCCATTACCAGCTTTCAACAGAACACTTCGGTGCCTTCTTGGGTGGTCTTCCTACCACCCATTCTTTTTCTTCCATTTTCTCTTTTTCTCTGACGTATGGTGGTAGAAATCTTAAGGCAATAAAACTAAGCACAGCATTCCTTGGGTAAAATACTGCGTCCCCTGTAAAATCTCGTTAATGTAGCCTGGGTAGTAGCTGAGAGCCTGGACTCTGGAGCCAGACTCCCTGGGTTTGAATTCCATCTACTTAGTGAGTTAGCATTGGTAGGTTATATAACCTTTCTGTTCTTCAGTGTTCTCACCTATAAAATGGGCGATAATACTCATACCTACTTTGTAGGGTTGTTAGAAGGATTCATGAGTTAATATTTGTGACATGCTTAGAACAGTGCTTACGCATAGTAAATACTACATAAGTAGTATGTAGTATTTGTGATGTGCTTAAAACAGTGCTGAGCACATAGTAAATAGTATTTATGTAGTATTTACTATGTGCTTTGTTAGTGTGTGCCTTGTTAAATAAAATAAATATATATCCTTAGCTTGACCTAGAGGCCTTTCAAAATTGGATGCTGTTGACCTCTCCAAGCTCAGGTTCTCCATCCTCCTGCCCTTGACACTGCACTTCCAATAAAACGCAACAGTTTGCCATTTTTCAATACCATTGTGCTTTTCCTCAGGTTTCCTTTTATCCCTGGATTATTCTTCTTCCCTCTTCCTTTCCACCTCTCCTCCCCCTTATAATCCTTCAAATCAGTTATTCATATTTTAAAATCCAGATCAAATGCCTCCTATCTGAGGCCATCCCTATACTACTGGACACAGATAACACTTCTTTCCCTGAGCTACTTCTTTTTTTTTTTTTTCTCTTTTTTCATTATCAAATCAATGGTATTGCATCCCTGAGCTACTTCTATGCCCATGTGTATTTTTTTAGAGTGGTGAGGCTGGAGCCTTTGGAGTGGGACAGACATCATTCTAATTCTGATTTGGCCACCTCCAAGCTCTGTGACTCTGGGCAAGTTACTTAACCTCGCTGAGCCTCATCTGTAAGACAGGAGTAGGTTACCTACTTAATGAGGCTATGTGAGGATAATATGGCAGTATGTGTACTAAGTGCTGGGTCCAACTCCCAGCACATGGTAAGCTCACAGCAAGTACTGTGTTGTTATGATTTCCACTAATACAGACATCATGTGCTGTTTAATTTGTAGTTTACGTATGTGTCCCCATGATGGTTGGGGCCCTGTTTTCCTAAGCTTTATAATCCCAGTATCCCTTATATTGATGGTTACCTGAATTTCTGGGCCTTGGCACTCCTCATCCCACTTGAGATGAAATCAGTGTCTTGGCCACACAGACCTCCCAAGCCTTGTCCCCAGGAGGTCAGTTTTGTTTTCTTGAAGCTGGTCTGAAGGAGGTGAGTCTGCACCTGGTAGCTGACGAGATGTTCTAAACCTGACAGGTGGTGTGCAGCAAGGTGTGAAGGCTTGCCTGGGAGATGTGGCTGGAGGTGTGGCCGGGGGGGGGGATGGGGCCCGAGGTCTTGGTGGGCAGGACTGTGCTAGCTGTGGGAAGAAGAGGCAGGTGAGACAGGAAAAGCATCGAGAACCCACGGTAAAGGAGAGGGCAGCCAGGGGTGGGGAATTGTGGAGCAGGGCTGAGGGGGAACACAGAGGCCAGATAGGTCTGCTCTCAGGGCAGGTGCGATTACCTCGCCCACCTTCCTATCTGCTCATGTGCTATATTAGTCTGTTCTCACACTGCTATAAAGACATATTTGAGAACAGGTAATTTATAGAGAAAAGAGGTTTAATTGACTTACAGTTTGGCATGGCTGGGGAGGCCTCAGGAAACTTAACAATCATGGCAGAAGGGGAAGAGGTACATTTTACATGCCATCAGGTGAGAGAGCTAGGAAGAGCAGGGAAAATTGCCTTATAAACCCATCAGATCTCTTGAGAACTCACTACCATGAGAACAGCATGGGGGGAACCACCCTCATGATCCAGTCACCTACCACCTGGTCCCTCCCTCAACACGTGGAGATGATAATTTGAAATGTGATTTGGGTGGGGACACAGAACCAAACCATATCATGTGCCTTGCCAAGAAGGGGACTTTCCCTGAACCCTTTGTTTTACATTGCAACCCTCTCCCTCAGCACTCTTAATTCCTTCTTCTCTATTATTTTTTCCAGAGTATTTGTCATCACTGGGTATACTATTTGTCATATTTATGTATTTGCTTATTATCTGTCTCTTTCCACTAGAATTTAAGAGCTACAAAGGCAAGTATTTTAATGTTTACACTGATGTGTCACCAGCATCTAGAACGTTGCCTGACACATAATAAGTGCTTAATAAATACTTATTGAATGAATGAATCCCACCACACAAGGACCACTGCCTGTCTTAGTCTGTGCAGGCTGCTATAGCAAAATATCTTCAATTGAGTAATTTAGAAATGACAGAATTTTCTTTAGTTACAGTTCTGGAAAGTGGGAAATCCAGGCTCAAGTTGGCAGCAGATTCAGCATCTGGTGAGGGCCAGTTCTTCATAGGTAGTGTCTTCAATGTGTGCTCACATGGCAGAAAGGCCAGAAGGGATAAATAAGCTTCCTCGTGCCTCTGTTGTAAGGGCACTAACCCCATGTATGAAGGGTCCACCCTCATGACCCAATCACTTCCCAAAGGCTCCATCTCTTATTATCACACTGTGGATAGTTTCAACATATCAACTTAGGTGGGGGAATGTAAGCATTCAGACCATAACACTGCGATTCATCTTTTTGCATTCATTCATTTAGTAAGTAGGTTTCCAAAAATTTGTTTGAGATGTAAGCTATGTAGAATAAAGTACCTCGATTTTTTAAGTATACAGTTCGAGTACTGGCAAATGTATACACCTGTGTAACAAACACCATAGTCAAGATAGAGATCATCTCCATCACCCCCAAAACGTTTTTCTGTGCCTCTTGGTGGTCAGTGCCTGTCCCCACTCCTGGCCCCAGGCAACCACAGATGGAGTTTTTGTCATTATTTATTGGCTTTTCGCTTCTGGAATTTTATATAAATGGACTTATGTCTTGTTTTGCTCAGCATGACATTTTAAAGATTTATCTATGTTGCAAGTAGCCATGGTAAATCTGAGGTTATTGTCGAGCAAATCATGTTTTTAATTTGCTTTGTGGTGTTTCGTGACCATGAGGGAGCATGTGCTCTAGATCCAGGCTGCCCAGTTAGAGTTTTGGCTCTACCACGTACCAGCTGTGTGGCTTTGGGCAGGTTTATTCTCCCTGTGCCTCCAGCCTCTCATCTGTTAAATGGGGTAATGATCATACCTACCCTATAGTAGTGCAGAGAGAAGGATTAAATGAATGAGACACATAAAGTGCATAGAATGGTGCCTGGTACATAGGAAGTATTCAAAAATTGTTAGCCATTATTACTTCCATTTTGCAAATGAAGAAAAAAACTCCTGAGGCACAGAAAAGTTTAGTTGTTTGTCCAGAGTTATTTTGATTGTAGGAAGAATGAGAATTCAAGTCTGTCTAATTTCACTCTTTGTTCTGCCACCTCTCAGAGTCTGGTCTTTCTCTTTTGGGCTGGGCTTTTGTGGGTGGCACACACAGAAGGGGAATGAAGGAAAAAGGAGGTACTCAGCTTGGGGAATGTCTGACTCCCCACCTCAGTGTTCACTTAGTCTTTCTCTACTATTTCACCCTCCCCACCACTGTGGATAGAGTTTCACCCCCTCCTCTGGTCTGCCAAGGGAGTGGGGTTGGGCCTTCTTGCCCTTTTCTCCCCTCCTGGGCCTTCTCAGGCTGCTGAGCCTTGCATCAGGAACACCTCTTGCAATCACACAGCATCAGCCCGGCAAGAAGCTAATTTGATAAACCCCACTCCAAAGCTCATTGAACCTGTCTATAACGATGCTTAATTAAAGTGCAGAAACTTTGAAGAGATAGCAAGTTACTGCTTAATGCAATACCAGAGTGCCACTATTCTACCATCTGCCTCTCTCTCTGCAGTAATTGCTTCCTGACATTTGTTTATTTTAATTAGGAGAGCAGTCTTGATCAAGAGGGAAGGCAGGCAGGGTCAGAGGGTCAGAACTGTTAGGGAGGAGGAAGAAAGTGGAAAAGGGGGGCTATGATGTTGTAGTGGTGGCCTGAAGGGGAAGCACTGTTGTCTTCATGGTGTAAGTGGTTTTATCATTCCATAGGGATGGAACTGCAGAACTTTCTCCCTACGGTGAAAGCATAAGGCTGACTCTGTGTTCATATGTTCAGGGTCTGGTGGTGTCCTTTAGGAAGTATGAAAGCTTTTTGGCTAGCAATTGGAGCCTCCTACTTTGTTAGAAGGGAGAGTGTAGATGGAGCTGACAGATCCTGGAGTAGTGTTGCTAGCACAACTAACTAGATTACTGTGACTCAGTGGAGACACTTCTAGTACTGATAGGGTCTCAGAGCTGAGAGAGAGACGCTCACTCATATCTGTTAGTTCTACTGGTTCTCACTGGTGGTTTCACAGTGTGTCTGGTTATCTTTGACTGCATGCTGGTCATTGTACATGAAAATGATCTGTAAATATAAATTAAGCCTGAAATGGAGAAGGTGACTTCTCTACAGAAAAATTTTATTTTTCTGGCAGACACTTGAGGGCACTATAAATCTTGGACCCCACCCCCCCCTTAAACAAAATTAATGGTGTGAGATTCCCTCAAAAACAAGTGATTCAAACCCAATCTATAGATTCTCTTGAGGACTAGTCAATTTCTGATTTATCCTCACCCTTAGGGGCCCAGCTTATTGTGATGAGGGTCTACTTTTGGTCTCCCCATTTTATGTGGGTTCTGGTTGTGGATTCTTTTCTCTTTAGCTCTTCCAGGCTGTCAAAATGAAGATTAAATTTGCCAGACCCAGATGTCTTCAGGGCAAAGTGATTTTCATACTTGTCTGGATTCCTGTTTCCTTTCAGTTTTAGGCTAGTCTTTCCTTCCTATCTGATCAGCATTTTGGTGATTTTAAGATGATAAATTGTGCTTTTTATCTATATTTTTAGTTGTTTTTAATGGTAATAGCCTGCCATTACCAGAAAGAAAAAGTCCCTTGGTAGCAGTTTTTCAATTAGATATATTTTTACTTTTGGCAGTGGAAAGATTTTTTTTTTTTTTTTTTGTCAAGCAAAATCTTACTTAGAATCTCAATACCAAAAACAAAAGAAAATGAAATAGAAAAGATAAAAGTGGAGCTTTTCTGGTTAAATCAGGGTTCAGGGGTCCACAGGGACTGCCAAACAGGCCTCTCTTTTGTTAGACTCACAGCATCTCTAAGGACCTATGGGCATGGCTCAAAAAATGGTTCGAGGAGCTCCCTGGTTTGGCTGACTTTGAGGAACCACAGCTTTGGCAAAACTCATCTAGTGCTTTCCTTGGAAACAAATACTTCTTGATGGTTTAGAATGGCTGGAAGCGTGGGTCTTGGGCAGCATGCTATAAGAAATGACAGGATGTGCTTCCTGAGTCTCAGAGAGCCCCTGAAGAAGTCAAGCCAGGTTAGTGGGGATCATCTTAGTCCCCTTAGGAAGACTGATCTGAGATGGGGGGGAAGAGAATGGAAGGAGAATTAGGATGAGTCCTCTAAGAGGCAGACATCAAAACAGGATTGATTAGACATACAAGAGTCTTATTGAGGGAGATGCCTATGTAGGATTAGAGGGGAGGGACAGGAAGGAGGGAGAGTGTTCAGACCTTGATGCAAACCTGACTCTGGTGAAAGGAGAGAGGAAGGAAAGATTGAATAGGAAGAGCACCCTCAGCAGCACAGCTCCGAGAGAGTCTCAGCCAGGCTGATGGGAAGTCCCCAAGCAAAAGCTGATTGTTAGAGGAATCCTGAAATGGATGGGAATGGATTGACATGAGTACTCCAATGTGCTTGGCTGTTGGCTGGAAGCAGCCTTGGGGGAGTGGCTGCAACGTGAATGCAGTGATGGATCCAAAAGGTGGCAGCTGGGCTGTTGTCAACTCTGCTCCCTGCGGCATGTCCTCTTGAAGGAGATCTCAATGGTGCACTCCCATAGCTACCCTCATGGGGGAGGGCCAGGCCACCCAGGGAGCAATGAGGCATTTGCTGAAACACAGCAGGACTAGAGGGAGAGTAAAACATATTTTTCCAGACCGGGGGACAGCCATAGTGAACTGTTATCCATTTATTCACCAGAAACTCAGTGTTCAAGCAAGTGGGATTTGCTCAGCTCATGTGAGCATGCTTTCTGAGTTTGTTGGGGGCAGGCCTATAGTAGCAGATCCCTCTTCATTACTTAAGGATACCCTGATGTGTCTGGTCCTGTGGTCCCTTCTACCTCACCTCCAGCTTTCTAAACCCTTCCAGTGGTTTCAACTGCTCTTAGCATAAAGACCACACCCTTTATTCTGGCCATTTGAGCTGGGTCTGGGCCCTTCCTACTCCTCCATTCTTACTGCCTACTATGCTTTTCTCCCTGTCCCTGTTCCAGCCCCACTGGCCTTTCAGTCTCTTGTACTTCCCATGGTCATTCCTACCGCAGGGCCTTTGTCCATGATGTTTTCTTTGCCTGGGGTGCTCTTCTCCTTCCCCTCTTCTCTTTCCTTCGTATCTCTGCACAAGAGTAACTTCTTCAGGGACAGCTGCAGTTCCCTCCTAGTGCTCTTTGAATACTGTGTTCGGGCATGGTACATTGTACCTTGGTGGCATTTGTCACAGTCACGGTTTCAATCTTTCCTGGCTGGAATCAGGAATTTCCAAGAATTCCTGATTCTTCCACTAAGCTAAAAACTCCACAAGGGCAGGGGCTACCTCTGATCATTGTCCTGGACACACTGGGGATGCTCAGTCATGATGTTTTGGCCTAGTGGATAATCTACAAAGAGGGTGGTGAAGAGGATAAGTGGATGTTCGATAAGTAAAACAAGTGTAGAAACAAAATAAAAGGCAGAGCGAGGCACACTCCTCCAGAGGTGGGAGTGACTTCCAAATCCTTCTTAGCCCAACCTCCTTGTCTCTAGTTAGAAGAAACCAGGCATCGGGAGGCTGGTGACTTCCCCATGTTTACATGGCAAGGGATGCCAGAGCTGGGGCTCACACCTTGGTTTCTCGACTCCGCCTCTAGTGAGCTCTTTGCTCATGACCAGCCTTGCATGGTCATGGAACATGAGATTTGAAGGCAGATGCCTGGGTTCCATGTGGGCTGTCTTCTCACAGTTGATCTGACCCTGAGTAAGCCATTAACCTGTTGGACTCTTTCCTCGTCTGTGAAGTGGCAGTGATCATGTACATTTTAAATGGCAATTTGAAGATTAGATGAGATAATATGTGAAAGAGTGCTTTTCTGTAAACTCTACAGTATTTTCCAAATGTCAATGCTGTGCCACATCGTAGTGTTTTCAAAGAAGACTAAAGCCACTGGAGATGGGGGTGGATGGGGGTACTGTCCAGAACCCATTGCTGATCCTGTTCCCAAGCCCTTTCTGGCACTCTCCCCCGACCCTGTAGCTGGAATCTTTCTATGTATTTCTAAAAAGGAGCTGAAAAGTTTTTGGAGCATCAGCTCTATTGAGGAGAGAGGAGGCCTGTGGGATGAACCAGTGTTTTAGCTTCTGGGTCCTGGCTCCCTCATCAGTGGAAGGAAGGGGTTGCCTTGTGTCTAAAGGCTCCACTCGGCAGGAAACTCCATCAATCCTCATGAACAGGACGAGCTCAAATCAGGAAGGGAGGGCTATTACCAACAGGCTCCCAAACAGGGCACAGAGCAAGAGGAGGCCTCCAACTTGAGAGATTTGTTAGATCCCAGAAAGAACTTTCTGGCATCCAGACTGGTTAAATGCCGGAAATAGAGAAGGCAACAAAGGTTGTGGAAATTGCATTTTGGAGGTCTTCATAAAGACAGGAAAAATTCAACTGGAGCTCTGTCGGGTCTGGGGAAATAGACTAGGAAGCACCCTTGTCCACAGCTGTTTCCTGCCGTGGCTTTGCTGGTGCTGGGAAGTTTAGTTTGTGGGGGAGGGTTTCGTTTATGCATCTGGGTGGCCACTCTTGGGACCTCCCACCTGTTCTATGTTCTGAATTTTGACCCCTTTCCTGCTTCTTCCTTCTTAAGGGCATCCCTGCCAGGGCTTGGTCTGGGTGCCATGGCTCCGGATAATAAATGCTCGGCATGGTGATTGATAAACTGCTCTGTGTGTCATGATAACATGGAGAATTTCCTGCAAGATGACCAGTCAAAGAGGAAACAGAGGAGCAAGTTTTATTAAAAAGTTTTAGGGAGCATGGTGTAAAAACTTTAATTGGTTTTATTTTTGCTGCTATTTTCAGTGTGTATCTGTCTCCCTTCCTCATGTTTAACCCTCTTGAGACTGGATAGAGATTTCCCAAGCAAGTATAAAAGTAATTATATTCAAAGACAGATTTTTTTTTCTTCCTAAAGGTATCAAGTTAATTGTCTTTTCTGGGGCTAAGTGTCTTTTCTTTGGTTAAGGTGTGACATGATAGCTTGGCACTGATGATAGTTTGCATTTGTAAGTCCTTTTCATATACATGGTCCATTTTTGTCCTTCAGTATCCCTGTGGCTTGGTCTTTTTGTTCCATTGCTCAGATGAGTAAACGGAGGTTTCAACTTGGCAAAGCTCACAGAACCAGTGCCAGCTCTGCTGTGAATGCTGCTCTTTTCTCATCGTGTTCTACGGGACGTAGCACAGCCCTCACCGTGGGGGAGCTGCAGGGCTCCTTGCTCTCTAGCTGGCCAGAGCCTCAGAGCTTCCCTGTGGCTGGCAAAGGCAAGTTGGCTTGAGACAAGGTTTTCACTGGTTGGTAGGAGAATGAAGACCTCCCCAGCAATCCAGCGAGTTTGAAAAGGAGCATAGCTTTATGCATTAGTTTCCTGGGGCAGCTCTAACAAAGTACCAGCAACTGGGTGGCTTAAGACAACAAAAATTTATTAGCTCATCATTCTGGAGGCCAGAAGTCTGAACCAAGGTGTTGGCAGGACCACGCTACCTCTGCAAGCTCTAGGGAAGACTCCTTTCTCGCCTCTTCCCGGCTTCTGGTGTTACCGGCAATCCTTGGCATTCCTTGGCTTGTAGTGGCCTCATTCCAGTTGCCACTTCCATCATCACATGGCCATCTTCCCTGTGTCTCTGTGTCCACATCTCTCTCTCCCTCTAAGGACACCAGGCATTAGATTTGTGGCCCATCCTACTCCAGCATGACCTCATCTTGACTTGATAACATCTGCAAAGATCCTGTATTCAAATAAAGTCCCATTCACAGGTGCCAGGTGTGAAAACTTCAACATGTCTTTTTCAACCCACACCACCTCGACTTAGTCTAGCCTTCCTGCTTGTTTGATTTAAAAATTACCTTTTTAATAAATGAAATTATGGTTCTCATAGATGGTAGTTTTTATAAATGTGTGAGACTCAGAAAAATAACACACCCTCCTATTTCTATCACTCAAATGAACAATTGACATATATTTGCTTTTGGTATTTTTTTAAGAACAAAAATATTACAAATGTAGATTTAAAAATTATTGTTAACCATCTTCTCACTTACATTATCTTTTCTTTTTGCTGAGAGCAGTAGTTCTCAATTAGGACAGTTTTGTGGATATCTTTGCATTGGTGGATGTTGTCAATCATCCAATAATGCAAGGATAGCCTGCAAAAAGGAATTATCTGGTCCCAAATGTTAATAGCACTCAGGTTGAGAAACTCTGTTTTACAGAGAAGAATGAGCATGATATTGACATGTATCCTTCTAGAAATATCATTCACACTTTTTTGTACCTTTATAAGCCTAAATGGTATTGTATTGTGCATGAGTATTCTCTTAATGTATATAAACAGATATAAACAGTATTTTCTTTTTTTTTTTTTGAGATGGAGTCTTGCTCTGTCACCCAGGCTAGAGTGCAGTGGCACAATCTCGGCTCACTGAAACTGCAGCCTCCACCTCCTGGGTTCAAACAATTTCCCCGCCTCAGCCTCCCAAGTAGCTGGGATTACAGGTGTGTACCATCACGCCTGGCTAAGTTTTGTATTTTTAGTAGAGGCAGGATCTCACCATGTTGACCAGGCTGGTCTAAAATTCCTGACCTCAAGTAATCTGCCTGCCTTGGCCTACTAATGTGCTGGGAGTACAGGCATAAGCCACCGCGCCCAGCTTAAATGGTATTCTCTTAATGTGTATAAACAGTATAATCACATATTCTGCATCTTGCTATTTTCCTTTCTTCAACGTTTTTAAAGACTTATCCATGTTCATATATGTATGTACATATAATATACTTAGGTGATTTAACTGATTTGTAGTTTGTTGTTTTTTAAAAAGGCCTTTATTTGAGGCCCAGTGTTCAAAACCAGCCTGGGCAACATAGCAAGACTCTGTCTTTAGGGAAAAAAAAAAGTTATCTAGGCATGGTGGTGCACACCTGTAGTCTTAGCTACTTGGGAGGCTGAGGTGGAAGGATTGCTTGAGCCCAGGAGTTTGAGGCTACGGTAGGCCATGCTCGTACCACTGCACTCCAGCCTGGGCAACAAAGAAAGACCCTATCTCTTTAAAAAAAAAAAAAGTCTTTACTAGATGAAATAAAAAATTAACAACCTTATGTTCATATTAGGCACATTCTCTTTTTGAGGGGGATGAAATTTTATTTCTTCATGACATCTATAAGTTTGGAAACCTGGCCAGATGCCACAGGGTAGACCCCAGTCCTGGTTAGAAAGCAGCTCCATTTTCTGGTATATTAATTCTCTCTAAGAACTTAGTTCTTCTAGTATAAAGCAATATCAAAGGCCCCAGGAGTCCTCAATCAGTTGTTAAGAAGAATGAAATTGCATCACAGTTCTGATTTGTAGCATCTGTAATGCAGTACCTTCCTTGGCTTTTCAAATTCTCTACTTTCCCTCATTTCTTTTTCTTACCTTAGGGATTGGAAGAGTCAGAAGTGCCGCGGTGCCTAAGCTGCGAGAGTTTCCTTTAATGCTTGAGGATTTCTGAAAAAGAGAGCCCTTCTGTATTGGTTTGAAGGCTGCCATAGCAAACTATTACTACGGAGTGGCTTAAACAGCAGAGGTTTATCTTCTCACAGTTCTTGAGGTTGAAGTCCAAGGTGTTGGCAGGACTGGTTTCTTCTGAGGCGTCTCTCCTTGGTGGGCAGATGGCTGTATTCTCTCCGTGTCCTTACATTTCTGCCCTCTGCATGTATCTGTGTCCAAATTACCTCTTGTTATAAGGACACCGTCAGATTAGATTAGGGCCCACCCTAAGGACCACATTTTAACTTAGTTAGCTCTTTAAATAATCTACCTCCAAATACAGTCACATTAGATACAGGGGACTAGGAATTTGGTGGGTGGGGGTACAGTTCAGGCCCCAGCAATCCCTGTCCAATATACAGGGTGACTGTTTCCAGGGGATGGGGAGAATCACTGGAAATTTTATGTGACATCTGATGCTGAGATTTTTAACCCAATGTTAAATTTAAGGTTAGTAGGATTAGAAAACTCAGGATTAAAGTGAGGTCCACTGAGATTTTGGTTTCTAGGAGACATTGATGAGGATGAGAAATTTGAAAAAGACAGGCCACTGTTGAGAAACGTCTTCAGATAAACACAGACTGCCATGGAGCCCAAGTCCAAATTATTAATCTCAAAGGCTGACCAATAAAGGACACATTGGAAAGTACCCTGATCCAAATTAGAAGGCTTGGGTTTCTTGGCCCTGCCTCCTAGCTGTGTGACCTTGAACAAGTTACTTAGACTTGATGTCTTAATTTTACCCATCTCTAAAGTAATAATACATCTCTGAGGTAATACATCAGTGGATTTATGCAAGGATAGGATGAGCACAGTGCTGGGTATCTGGTGAGTTTTCAAAAATGTTATTTGTTCCTAGAATCTGAATCTAAGGAGCTTGGATTCTTTCCTATTGGCAGAAAGGAGCTTCTTTAGAAGCCTGGGAGTGATCTGTTTAAATGTGAGTTTTAGAAAGTAATCCTGGCTCGGAAGCAGTTTGTTAGGAGAGTTGGAAAGAGGGAGAGATTTGAAGTACAAAGATCACCTATTAGGCTTTTGAAATAATTCAACTGATGAAGACCTGTTTGACCTGAGTTACTGAGGTAGATGGGGATGTAGGGTAGAAGTGGAGAGGGGTATAGAAAGAGACAGGGAGAGAGAAGGAAAGGAGGGATATTTAGGAGATAGCATCAGAACAGAAGAAAATTGATTGGATGTAAGGATGTGAGAGAGAGGAGATGAAGAGAGTAGGGTCATGCCCAGGTTGCTAGTTGGGCCTACTGAGTGGATGAGAATATTAAGGAAGATAAATTCAGGAGGAACAGTTAAGGGAGGATGTGGAGGAGGAAAGCAATGAGTTTGGTTGTAATCAGAGTATGTTTGAGTTGTCTGGGGGGGTCCAGGACTAAGAGGGTCAGGGAGAGTGGGTAGTTTGTGAAGGGATCCGGAGGCGGAGCTCCAGAGACACTGACATCTGAAGGGTGGGGGGAGAAAAGGAGCACCTGAGAGTGACTTTCAAAGGTGTGCAGAGAGGGAAGAGGGGGAGCACAGGAAAGTGCCAGGAAGGGGGACCAACAGCGGCAGATGCAGCAGGAAGGCCTGGGAGGTGGTAACTGAGAAGCAGCTCTGGTTTGGTATTTTGGAAGCCACTGGTAACTTTGGGGAGAGCTGTGTGAGTCAGGGACATGTGGGGGCAGAAGCCGGAATGCAGAGGATGAGGCTAGAAAGGGAGACATGGAGATGATGAATTTTGATGGAGAAAAGGATTCCAGAGAATATCTTCAAGGCGAAGGAAGAGGGAAGAGTCCCGTTTTCTTTTAAGGTAACTGGCATGCTGCTGGGGGCAGGGGGCAAGTGAGGAGCCTGTAGATGTTCGAGAAAGTGTTGATGGAACAGGGTCCCAGGGAGGTGGCGGGGCTTGGAGAAAGAGCACTGGGGAGAAGGTAGTTTTAAAGGGAACATTTTTCATTGAGAAAAGAAGCAGGGAAGGTAGGTGGGAGAGAAAGTGAGTAGCCAGAGGGGAGAGAAGCACAGGCCTTCATGCCTAAAGGTTTCAGTATTTTTTTTTTTTTCACTAAAAAAGCCCCTGTGGCATCTACTGAATGAGGAAGGGGAAAAGGGTTTGGAAGAGCTGAAGAAGGGAGTGTATTGGGGAAAAGTTGAAGGATTGCTAAGTAGCTGAGGTTAAGAGTGTCAAGATCATACTGTAGTTGCATTTGTTGACCTACATGGGCTGTTGGTTACTAGTACCTATCTGTTGCTCAGGGGCAGGAGAAGTGATTGCTTAGATTCCTCTAAGATAGAGAACTGGTGGGGTGGTGGAAGTTCAGGGGATGAGGGAATGATTGACTGTGAAGCCTCTTCTAGGTAAGAAGTGAGGAGAATGGGGTATGGAAGCGGTGATAGACTGTGAGTAAAAGATTAGGGTGCTATATAGCTTTGGCCAGGTGAGCAAGGAGGGTTAAGAAGAGACGGGACATAGAAATAAGATTTTCCTGAGATAGGTATTTATTAGAGAGGTAGTTCTGGCTGGGGCTGAAGTCCAGATTGGTGATAAGTGAGTGGGGGAAAAGGTGCAGATTGCTGGAGAAGAGGCATAAAGACCATGAAGCCAGGGCACTGAGCACATGGGCATTGATCACAATGATGGGAGTCAGGGTGCAGAGGGAAACTTAGCCAGTTAAGTATCTCAGTGGATGTGGGAGAGTAATCTTGGGGTGATGTATTGGTCAGTTATTACTGCATAACAAACAATCACGAAAATGTGGCTGGTATGTGATAGTAAGCCTTTATTTAGCTCCCACATCTGGAAGCAGTTGATCTAGGCCATACTCATCTGGGTAATCCCACTGATCTTGCACCTGCAGGTTGGATGGGGTTTGGCTGATCTAGGTTGGTCATAGTTGGGGTGGGTGGCTGGCATAGCTCTAGCCATTGGCCTCTTGGGACTGATGGGCTAGCCCAGGCATGCTCATCTCATCATGATGGCAGAGGTGCCAAAGAGTAAGCACTTTTCAAACTTTTGGTCATGTCACACCCACTAACATTTCCTTGGCCAAAGCAAATCATGCGGCCAAGCCAGAATTCAAGATGTGGGGAAATACACTCCACCCATTGCAGGCAGGAGGCGACCGTGAGTGAATATTTCTGAACAGTAACATAATTGACTACAAGTGGTAGGTAAGAGCGATGAAGAGGGACAGAGGTGGGGTTGTAGATGGCATGGGGGCCTTGAATGATGACATAAGCACAGAGGGGAAGAAAGGATGCTGTCACTCTGCTCCCATCCTGAGATGCACCTGGCCCCAACACAGAGTGTTTGGAAAAGAAATCATTTGATTAGAGAAGACATAGCTTTCTGTATAGTGAGGAGTCAAATATGAACAGTGGGAATTCTAGAGGGCACAGAGGGAAAAGTTCAAAACAGGTGTCGAGAGGCAGTTGGCCACCCAGGGCCAGAGAGCAGCTGCTAGAGCAGGAGGTCCTAGCCTTAGGAATAAGGGACACACACACACACACACACACACACACACAGAGCTGCTAGAAGAGCGTGGGCTCACCCGAGGTAAACTCTCTCAAAGCCTTATTATTTTGGGAAGGTGTTGTAAAGACCAGCCGCCACATTGCCTTGAATGAGACTTTGGGTGCTTCTCTCTTCCGGACTAACTGAGGAGGGCAGATGCTTCCCGGGGAGGAGATAGTTTTAGGGGGAGGTGGTCACAGATCCGTACTATACTTGGGATTTCACAATTGCTTTTACTCTGGCAGGGTGTCGGGAACTTTTTTTTTCCTGGCACTACAAATAAGGAAGCCAGAGGGTGAGTGTGGGAAGGAAACTATTTAAATGGAGATACAGTAATAGAAATAACATCCATCCTTGGAAAGAGAGGCTCTATAAGAAAGGTGGATGGGGTGGGGCACCTCCAACCCACACTTTATCTCTTTGCAGAGCTCTCACTACTTTTTGAATGTTCTTGATCTTCACTTTCCCACTAGACTCTAAGCTCCTTGAAGTCAAGGCTGGACTTGTCTTATTCATAGTTTTATGCCCAGTGCTAGCAGCACACTCAGAACATAATAGGTGCTCAATAAATATATTTGAGTGGATGAGTAAATGCATGATGAAAAATTTACGAATTAGTATATCCACCTCCACTTAAAAGAATTCCAAACTTACTTTCAGTAATGTCACTCAGCAACTATTTACGGTCCTCTTGAATATTAATTAGGATGACTAGGCATTCGTGAGGTGTGAGACACAGTGCTTGCCAGATGGTTGCTTGACTTCATTTGCAGCTTTGGGAACACCAACTAACAACGCAGAGCCACATGAAAATGTTTCAGACCTTAGTCTGTTCACCTGAGAAAGGGGGTGGCTGAAGCATTCATTCAATTTCTTTCTTCCAAGGCCTCTTGGAATCTTTAATATTCAATTGTTCATTGTGACCTCTAAAATGGAGAAAACAGCTTGATGCTTCTAAAATGTATATATTTCTTTCTTTTGTCTTTTTGCCATCAGAGCATTTTGTGGGACTGGTTTTCTATGGCGCACATGTTTGGAAATGTGGGCTTGACTAATTCTGCTGGATCAATTCTTGTCGAGTTTCTTTTGATGGTCCTTCCCTTTGCAGCCTCCTAGATGCACTTGTATCAAATGTAATAGTGCTTTTCCCCCTTATGCTTAGGATGGGATGACTGCTTTTTAGAGCACCCAAGGGATTCAAACATTTGGTTATCCCTTGTTCTGATGATGTTGGAGGTGGATGCTCAGGTTTCAGTGTTGGGTTGTGCCTGTTAAGCTTCTACTTTGGTCCATGATCCCCAGAGCACCCTAAACTCCATGGAGGATTTGAAGCATCCAAGATAACTCTTTCCCTGAGGAATAGGGGGACAAAGGGACCGGCTTATGTAGAGATGTGGCTACAAGTTGGGACAGCTGGACATGCTGACCTGGGACAGGATCAGGAATTCTGAAAATCAGGCAGGTTCCAAGGTAAGGTACGGAGTCTGCAAAGAGGGGCTATTTGCTATGTTCTCGCTCTTTTGGGTTATATACCTGGATAGGATGTGGCCTCAGGTATTGGGTCCTCCTGGCTGCTCAGGTGTATGGAGAATGGCCATGGGTGGTTGAGAATCAGGCATGGGATCAAGCTCGGGCCCCTCTCCTACCTCCCCTGGATAAGAGCCATGGCCTCCTGATTAGTTTCTTTGTGTCCTGCTGTGTTCCTTTCAAATCCAGGTCCCACGCCATCAGGAACACTGACTTTGTGTCATCATTCCCTCTGTTTAAAAATCTTCCAACAGCTCCCCAAGACTTTCTTAGCTTGGCATCCAGGACCTTTGGAACTCTGCCCTCAACGTGACTTTTTAGCCTTACATTTTTTTCCCACTCTTCCCTCCCACCCATCCTACATTCCAGCTAGATAGAACTTCTTATGGCTTCCTGGACACCCATGATCTTTCCTATCCCACTGTTTTTATTTGCTATTTTCCTTTTGCTGGGACAGCTCCCCTGTGGCCTGGTCTAGCAAAACCACTCATTCTTTAAGTATCTGTCACCTCACCTTATGGTTATTGCTCGCACATCTATCTCCTTTCACCCACTAAATCTGGCTGGGATCTTTTGGACTCTGGGGCCTTACAGGGTGCCTGGCAAGTAGCAGGTGTTTATTAGAGGTTTGTTGAATGAATAAGTGTGCATTGTGTTGAATAAAATGGAGGTTGTGACCTCTTAACTCCCTCTTGTCACCTTCACCTTTCTGCATGTATTAAAAGATTTATCTCACATGGAATAACAAATGCCCATCCTGGCATAACAGAAAAATGTGTATTTTAAAAACAGAGGCAGTTTTTTTTTTATCTTTCAAGCATAGCAGATTTTTGAAGGCTAAGATATAAATAGATACTAATAAGGAAAGTGGGAAAACTAACGCAAAATTACAGGTTGTTTTAGTCCTGATTGTATAATAATGGATCATAAACAAAAGGACCACAAATGTTCCAGAATTATCCAGTGAGCCCAGAAGTTGAAGCCATGCTGATAGAATAATTTTTTGACCCTTGGGTTTGAAAAATATACTGACTTTTTAATTTAAAAAACTTTGAGACTGGGCACAGTGGCTCACGCCTGTAATCCCAGCACTTTGGGAGGTCGAGGCGGATGCATCTAGAGGCCAAGAGATCAAGACCATCCTGGCCAACATGGTGAAACTCCGTCTCTTCTAAAAATATGAAAATTAGCTGGGTGTGGTGGCATGTGCCTGTAGTCCCAGCTATTTGGGAAGCAGGCAGGAGAATCGCTTGAACCCGGAAGGTGGAGGTTGCAGAAACAACTTTGAAATACTTTTTGCTTTTAAGTAAAACCTGAAACTTGGTAGAGAAAGATGTAATTGGAACTTCTACTTTTTGAGGATCATGGAAACTGTATTTGAATTATTACAATTCTGGATTAGCAGCCCTAGATGAGAAACTTTGATATTATATAATAACTCACTGTTATAGGGCAGAGTCTTGCATAGGTGGGCCCACTGTGTGCCATCCAAATGCATTTAATTACTGCAGCGTGAGCCCATAGGTTTTATTTCATATGCCTGTCGCAACCGATGGGAAGGTGTTGGGTTGAGAAAGATTCTGAAGCTCCCTCTGGGCTCAACAATATGGTACCATGATTGATTCATAATTGATTAGTGAAGTGTGCTGTGAACACGTGAAGGGAAGCTTCATGTATTTTGCTGCCTTATCTAACATATCCCAGAAACAGTGGCATAATGCAAATTGGTGTGGTATATGATAGAAATATGGACTTTATCATTCATAAACTTGAATTTAAGATTCAATTACATCACTTACTGTTTTGTGACCCTGAATGAACCACATTCTGTCTCTGAGCTTCAGTTTCTTCATAGGTAGAATGGAGTTAAAAAAAAAAAAGTTAACACCTTGTCCTATGGAGGTTAGATGACAGAAAGTTACTTTATACACATTAGTACCTAGCTTTTCTAATCAGGCTTATGAGATGATTGCTGTGTGCAGTTAGTACTTACTTGTTTGCTCTGTGCACGTTGCATATGATGGTTTCTGTGCATATTGCCTGTTTTCCATTCTCAGCTCACAGTACAGGAAGCTGTGCTGGCTCACTGACTTTGCACACCCACCAACCGAGGGCTCTCACCAGAGCACCTCCTGCCTCCTTGGTTCTCTGTGATGACGTCCTTTGGCATAGGCAGTTAACACTGAAGCAGATGAGGCTGAAGTACATCGTGGCGCTTATAGGCTTGGAAGTTCCATTCTTCTTAACTTACTATGTTCAGTGCTCGTAGTAAATTTGGAGCTAAGACTTGGACTTAAGTTTCCTTAGCTGCCTCAGGATTGCGTCTCTAGAACGTCATTGAATTTAAGCCTTGGTCGGGATAACTGGGATGACAGTTCTATTCTACATGTGTCATCCTCTAGGAGGCGAGCGTGGGCATGTTCTCATGGCAAAGGAGCAAGAGTGAGCAAGCAGAAATATGAAAATGCTTTTCAAGCCTCTGCTGGTGTCATTTTTGCTAACATGCCATTCAGCCAAAGCAGGTCACATGTCTGAGCTTAGTGTCCAGGCCCGGGCTCAGTGGTGTTAAATTGCCAAGGGTATGGAGATGGGAAGAGCGAAGGATTTGGGATTAATACAATCAAACTACTACAAAACATTGTGGGAGAGATCTCTGAAATCATTTTTTTCTTTCTATCTTTTTTTTTTTTTTGAGACAGAGTCTCACTCTGTCACCCAGGCTGGAGTGTATTGGCGTGATCTCGGCTCACTTTAACCTCTGCCTCCCAGATTCAAGTGATTCTCCCACCTCAGCCTCCCACGTAGCTGGGATTATAGGCACCTGCCACCATGCCCAGCTAATTTTTGTATTTTTAGTAGAGGCAGGGTTTCACTATGTTGGCCAGGCTGATCTTCAACTCCTGACCTCAAATAATCCACCTGCCTTGTCCTCCCAAAGTGCTGGGATTATAGGCATAAGCCACCATGCCTGGCTTAAATAATATTCTCTTAATATGTATAAACAGTGAATAGAGTTTCTTCAGTCCTTAAGGATTCAGCTTCTTACGTGAACCTTAGCAGAGGTCAGGGGTATAGCGCCTTGGCTCTAAATTAGGGTGAGGGTGCTTGGTCTTTCTAGGCATCGCAATAACTTCTGACTACCTAGCTGTGAATGGCGCTACTCATGTAGTAATGTTGCTTCACGTACAGCTTGGGAGGCACATAAGCATTGAAGCTGTGTGCTTTACACATGTCCCTGGTGGCTGCGGCATCTGCTGTATTTTGGATGACGAACTTCTCAATGGCATTGTCCTTGGCTACACATGGGGCCAAATTTGTGTAATAAATAGGCTGAACATGACCGTGATTTGTTTATTTATTTATTTATTTATTTATTTATTAATATGGTTTTTTTTTTTGGCCATGACTGTTGTTCCTTCTCTTCATTGTCATTTTGGAGTCAGGAGCTGAGAGCTGCACCCTTGTTAGCATGTGACTTTGGAAAAATGACTTCACTTTTCAGAGGCCTCAGTTTACTCATCTCCCAAAACAGGGATAATCATAGTTCCTACTTCCTAGAGGTTTTGTAAGAATTAAATGACTTCATGTGTACCATACTTGGCATAACGTCTTGCCCAGAGCAAGTGTAATATGAGTGCGGTTGCTGCTTGTGTTGTAAGATTTGTGTGCTGGAAGAACTGTGTAGCAGCCTTTCCAGTGGCTTTCCAAAATCACAGAAAGACCAGATTGCCACGAGTTTGGGTCCCGAGCGCACTGATCCATACTTCCCCCTGTTTAGGGTCTGTGTGTCATCTGCTCCTGGCTCCCAGGCTCAGCCCTCACCCACACTGTAACCCTTCCTGGAGATACCATCTGTAGGCACTGTCCTGCCCCTGCTTCCTGCCCTCTGGCATCGCATTGCCCTGCAGAAGGTGTGGGCTCTGCCTCATACCTGCGAGGTGTGCCCTGTAGATGGGGCTGTGCCAGGCCCCACGTTCACCCTGTGGTAAAGCTGGGGGCTATCTGGTCTGGGTTCACACAGTTCAAGACTGTCTGGAGCCTCTGCTAGTTTGTTCTGTTCTCCTCACCAGCTCTGGCACCTCTTGCTCCGTTAATGGAGAATTTGTCAAGTAATGGGAATAATTAGCACAGTGGGGGCTTTACTGTGTCCTGGAAAGAGAACAGAGAGAGCCCTCCCAGCAGCCCCAGACATGATTGCTGGGCAGGCTTATTTTCTCTTGTCTGCGCCTCTCTCCCCTTCTCTCGTATGTATTTGATTTTTTTTCCCCTTTCTTTGTGTGGAGAGAGTTGGCTAGGAGAAAAGACTCGTAAATTGCACTCTTGCTGGGCTGGTGCTGCGAAAGCTGGATAAGATTGTCTTCTAGGGCTGAATAATTTTCCTCTCCCCTTACCCCCTTTGTGGGGAAAGATCAGCTA
Organism: Cacajao melanocephalus; assembly: GCA_963573385.1. Lineage (NCBI taxonomy): Eukaryota > Metazoa > Chordata > Mammalia > Primates > Pitheciidae > Cacajao > Cacajao melanocephalus. The sequence continues at coordinate 30,533 of CAUYLG010006292.1, read as the reverse complement.
AGCACCTAGTTCATTTTCCCGCTCCTTTTCCCTCTCCATTTTTTCTCTCTGCCCCAGCCCTCCCCACTTCACTTCCCTATCCCCTCATGTAAAGAACTCACTGGCTTTCAATTGAATCTTTTTTAATGGTCCCAAGAGGCAAAGATCTTGAAGGGTGATTATCTTCATTATAAATTATTAACTCTCCCGGCAGCCAGATGGCTTTCCAAACCATGTCTGGGAACTCCAGGCTAGGGAGGCCCACTGGCCAGAGAGGAGGGATTGAGAAAAGGGAGGAGGCTGAATAGTAAATGGCCACAGCTTCTTGCATCCCTGGCTATACTGAGGTTGCTGGGGAGCCTGCTGGCACCTTACAAGGCCTGAGTTCTATGGTGTGTGGGGAAGAGTTTGTGGTGGTGGTTGTTGGTTTTCACCCACTAGATAACTCAGGGTGCAACAACGAGGCTACCTTGGGGATGGAGTAGGGGTGGTAGGTGGAAAAGAGACTGTTGCCATGAGTAACTTTTGGTATGGACCTTAGTAGATTGTCAAGGCACGGTAAGAAGGCGTGATTATTTCCTTCCTTTATATAGTCTTTGATGTGCACATCCTGGAAGGTGTATTTATGGTTCTTCCCGATTTACAGGAGAAGAACAAAAAATTGAATAGGTCCACAGGTATCCAGATGGTTGCTTGGTCAATCGTTAGTGGAAAAACGGTCTGCTTCTGACTCCCAATCTGGTGATCTTACCCTGACACCAGGCTTCTCTTCCCCAGTTGCTTATGCCCTACTTGTCCTTCAAGTTTCCTTGCAGATTCCTCTCCTCTGAAAAACATTCTCTGACCACACCAGCTCTGAGTCATCTTGTTCCTCTGGACTGTATTGTACTCCATGCATAGACCTATTTCGTACTGACATACAACCCCTAATGGTGTCCAGTCTCTTTTGGGTCATCCCCAGTGACAGGGAACCCACTTCATTTGGATATAATCTGCTTCTAAGATAAAGGCATAAATTCTCTTTGTAGAACTTCCATTCACTTAGCAAAATTCTATCCTGGAATGCAATAGAGAAACTGTGGGGTCTTTCTTCCAATTTAAGAATGCTTCAGATTCCTGCAGACACTGCTCCTGCCACTGCTGCATTGCCTCTGTTAGCCCAAACACCCTGACACCTCCAAAGATTTCTCCTGTAAAGACTCAGGCATGACTCTCCATGCTGTCTGTGACATTGGGATGAAATTTAAAAGAAGTCCATCTACCCAGCTTACTCTCCCTAAGCAGTCCCCAGGGTATGGTTTGGCTGTGTCCCCACCCAAATCTCATCTTGAATTGTAGCTCTCATAATTCCCATGTACATTGGAGGGACCCAGGTGGGAAGTAATTGGATCATGGGGGCAGATCTTTCCCATGCTGTTCTCATGGTAGTGAGTAACTCTTATGAGATCTGATGGTTTTTATAAATGGGAGTTCCCTGCACAAGCTCTCTCTTGCCTGCCACCATGTAAGATATTCCTTTGCTCTCCCTTCATCTTCTGCCATGATTGTGAGGCCTCCCCAGCCACAGGGAACTGTGAGTTCATTAAAGCTCTTTCCTTTATAAATTACCCAGTCTCAGGTATGTCTTTATTAGCAGCCTGAGAACAGACTAATGCACCCCGTAAGACACCAGCATTAGCCATGCTGCTAGCATGAAATAATAAACATCAAGGACAACAGTGGACAGCAACAGCAATAATAGATAACATTTATTTGGTACTTATCTGTGTTGAGCATTGTCCTAAGGGCTTTCACTTGTACTAAGTATCTACCTATGATAATTGATTGTTATCATCTCTGTTTCACAGATAGGACAACTGAGGCACAGAGTGGATAAGTGACTTGCCCAAGGTCACATAGGCATCAAGGAGGAGGTGTGAGATTTGAACCCAGGAAATCTGGCTCCAGAGCTCATGCCTTTAACCACTACACTATCCTGCCTGTATGAGAAGGGTGCTTATCCTATCACCAGTGTTCTACTTTGGACCCTAGAGGCTGACCACCACCATGTCAAGCCCACACTTGGCAGAGTCTGCTTCTCACATTTGGTCCACCTCCTTATATTATTTAGGCTCATGTCTTTCCTTTCTGCTAATATATAAATGCCTTTCAGGGCTTGAGCTATTTTTTTATTTATCTTTATGTCTGGAATATGAGTCCTCCATGGTTAAACAAAATGAATGAAAAACTTGCTTTTCATTTACTATCTTACAGCTTACCTACACCTTTCTCAAAGAGTATGAGTCAAAATAAAAATTCAGTAACCAGTGTCAGATTGACACGGATGGTGATCTCTTTCTTCCTATAAGTTATATTTCAATTAATACAGTCTAAAACTGCACTTGATTATCTGGCAGCCACAAATGCATGCATACACACACACACACACACACACACACACACAAATATATATATATGCACAAATATATATATGTAAATGCTTATACATATATATGTATATGTGTATATATGTATGTGTGTGTATTTGTATGTGTCTTTTTGTCTATTTAGTTTCTTAATTCTTTTTTACTATATAGTTACAAATTGTAGCTTCCATCCTTATGGGTTGTTTATATTGGAGGATCAAGTTATATTACTTTCCACTTATCTCCATCAAATTTTGTCTTAATAGATAGTGGCTGTAGTTTTAGCCTACCATGATCTCTTGGGGTCCCTTCAGCCTCATCTGGCTCTCTCAGTGTCAGTTCATTCACACACATGACTATTTGGCTTCCTCTCTCTTCACTGGGGCTCTTGATAAATATGAGGGAGGAAATCAGGCCTGACCTCCCACAAGCCTGTATCCTAATGGGTTCACGCCTTCTTTGAAAGCTGTTCTTTAGCCAGTGACAAGTCTTGTTGGTTCTATCCGCCTCAAAGTCCTCATATCATGAGAAGATCTGCCAAAGTCCATATATAACTCCTGTGTATTTCTACTGCAACAGATCAGTATTCTTGACAGAAAAGGAATTTAGGTTAGCCTGACATGACTTCTTAGTTCTTGTGAAAAACTTAGTTTTTAGTATAAAAAAAAAGCGTTATAGTTCAAGGTTAAAAAATAGTCTCTTCCTGTGTCTCCCCATCTCTGTCTCCCTTTGGCACAATATAAACTTTAAATGCTATTTTCTATGTGTCCATTTGATAGAACGGAATTAAGGTCCTTGGAGGCTGTTTCCCCTTCTTTTTCCTAAAGTGCAAGGATGATGAACTCAGAATGGTGTAAACTTGGTGACTGAGACTGGGAGCAGCTTCACAGATTTCAGGAAAAGAAGAGAAGGTGCAAGAAGGGTGGTGTTCCTAGACATGGCCAAATTTAGGGTACAGAGTAGGCTGGGAAGAGAGGACAGTGAGCTCCCTATTGCAAAGGATGGTGGATATTTGCCCCTAGTTTTCTAGAAGAGAGGTTGGGTTTGGTTTGGGGAACTGTAAGAAGGAAGTTCCATCCTAAAAAAAAAACAAAAACAAATAACAGGAACTAGTAATAATTTTCTTTAAAACCTTTTTTCAAGTGACATAACAAAAATAACAGGTTATACCAGGTATGTATCAGGAAGTGCATTAAGTTACTTTTATTGAAATACAGCTGACATATAGAAAGCACACACGTCGTAAGTATACAGCTTCCTTGTTGCATTTTCACAACTGAACACACTGCGCAGCCTCACCCGGATCAAGAAACAGGATTCCTTTACCCCTTTGCCTTCTTCTAGTCATTAACCACTATTCTAACATTTAACAGCATAGAATAAATAATCTTACCTCTTTGTATACTTTATGTAAATGAAGCACATGCAGTATGTGTCCTTCTGTGTCTTACTTTGCTCAGTGTTATGTACATGAGATTCATCCATACTTCTGTCTGGTGAGGAAGAGCAATCATTCCCAAAGCTGTATAGTATTTTGCACAAATAGACTACAATTTATCCACTCCACTGCAGATAGACATCGGGTGATTTTCTAGGTTTTGGCTATTATGAATGGTGCTGCCATGAACATTCTCACGCATCTTTTCAGTTGGACATTTGTAAGCATTTCTGTTTGTATATACCTAAAAGGATAATTGTGGAGTCCTGGTGAAAAATATTCAGCTTTAGTATATACTGCCAGCATAATTTTCCAAAAGTAGTTACATTTCTATAGATTTTTTAATTTAATAAAGTTCAAAACTGCCTTTTGAGATAGGGATTATTCCTTTTTTTTTTTTTGATGAACAGAGACTCAAGAGAATTGCCCAAGGTTCAGTAGCTACAGGAATGAGAGTTTGGGTTTAAATCTAGCTCTGCCTGCCTCCAAAGCCCATGTTCTTTCTCACTACCTGGAACTACTTTTATATCTTTGAGAGAATTCATGCCTTAACCTCCCTCACTGCCTGCATTAACTCAAATTCAGCTTCAAGTTTGGGAGAGAGATCCATCTTGAAACTAATTATTGTGGCCAGGAGATGGGAATGTCCCAGTTGACTAAACTGGATCATATGATTTGGGATTGGGATGACCCTCACCTGAATGACACAGAGCAAGATTGGTGGTGAAAATCATTTACCTGCAAAGTGGGGTGAGGGGTGCAGTGAACATGGGGCAAAACCAACCGAGAGCCATTGGAGAAATTTTCCAGTCCTGGTGAGGGCAGGTCATAAGGAGCTTCCAGAAGAAAAACTGGTAAGCCCCGCTTGGGGACTGTGGCATGCCTGCAACGGCTGGGTACAAGGACACTCATGATCATGACTTCCTAAATCAAACCCACTTCTAGACACAGTCTGACTTCCTTTCTTGAGTCTGTCTCAAGCTCAGCTAAAGTTCCAGGCAGTCGGAAAAGGGAGCAATGGAATTGGAAGGAGGGGTGGGGAGGGCAAATGGGAGCCAGATCTTCTGAGCCACGCTTGTGGCAAATAGTCCACATGTCAGAGTTGTGTGAGCCCCCCACCGCACCGCCCTGCCGCCTCCTAAGCAGCCGGCTTATGAGACATTTGCAAAGATGTTAACCCCACATAAAAAGTGTGCCGTTCGATAATTATGTAAATTAGCTGGCAATTAGATAATGTCACTCACTTTCCCTCTCTCACTTGATTCCCACACAACAGACAAGTGTTCTGAGCTTGTGCACCAGCCTGGTCTGTGCCTGGAGGCTCTGGGGAAACCACCTGTGTGCGTGGCTGCCTGTGTTTGCCTGTGGCTCAGTAGAGGGTGGCAGTTGTCTGGCCAGGTGAAGAGGGTTCCCTGGCTCCTGTTTTCCCATTTCTTGAGCCTGGCGTGCCCCACCAGAGGGCTAAAGAAGGCTGGAGGATAAATACTCACAGCAGATGGAAGCCTTCAATATTTAGTGTAAGGGCATCTCTGGCTTTTGGCCATTTTGGCAATTTCCCAGAGGCTGCAGGAAGGTCCAAAAAACCAAGAAAAAAAATGGGAGGGCTTTAGGAAAGAATATGGGTAGACCATAGAGGGTTAAGTCTACATGAGCCCATTTCTGATGTTACTACTCCTGAAACTGGATTCTGCCTGTGGGAAAGAAAGCTTGGATTTCCTCAGTCAGCCTTTTCCTGTCCCCATGAGGCAAGGCAGGGAACGGTGGTATCGCCAGGGCTGGTCTGGGCTGCGAGGGAAGGATGAGGGACTGAATGAATGGGAGGCTCAGCCTGGAAGAGGTGTGTAGCCCCCACAAAGCAGGCGAGGTAAGTGCCCATGATCTTCCCTCACAAGGGAGCATTTCTGGGCAGCACGGTTCTTCATTCATGGGTTTCCCCAGATCACTAAGTGTGTGTTGCTTTGCTCATCAGGGTCATGTGAGGTTAGCATCCAGAGAGGCATGGGGGGCTCAGGATGGCTGTCTTTGTGTAAAGTGGGGTTGTCTGGAGGCCACTGCATGGAACAGAAGTCAAATAATCCACAGGAATGCTCTTCTGCTTCTGCTTTTAACGTTCATTCTGTCTACAGTGCCTCCCAAACTCCAGCACCATGACCAGGCCCTGTGCTGAAGCAGCCACTGCCTCCAGGGAGCGCCCCCATAAGCGGTCTGGTTCCAGAGCCTGGGCTCTTAATTGCCATGCTTTACTGTCTCTGAAGGAAACTTGTCCCCCTCTAGTTTGTGACACCCTGGAGGGTCCCATTGGTGTCTTTATTCTGCTTTGATCCAATAGTGCCTGGAATGAATTGGAGCCCAGTAAAGAGTTGAATGGAAGGGTTTTCTCTTTTCCTTGAGATGTGGCCCTTTGACTTGGTTGGCATACCTCACCTCATACGAGGATCATATTCTTAGAAATTGTGTCACGTTTCATGCCCTAGTCTCCTGTCATCCATGTCTGGCTTCATGTCTTCCACTCACTCCACTGCAACAGCACCCACCTCCTGCTCTTCTTCAAATATTCTAGTTTGCTCCAGCCTCAGTTCTTTTGCATTGGCTTTTACTCCTGGAATATTCTTCCCAGATACTTAGATGGCTGATTCCCTCAACCTCTTCCAAGTTTCCTTTCTCCCTCCCTCCCTCCTTCCCTCCCTCCCTCTCTCCTTCCTTCCTTTCTTTTCTTTCTTTCTTTCCTTTCTTCCTTTCTTTCTTTCTTGCTTTTCTTGCTTTCTCTCTCTCTTTTCTCTTTTGTTTTCTTATTTTCTTTTCTTTCTCTGCACTCCAGCACCCATGCTGGAGTGCAGTGGTGCAATCTCGGCTTACTGCAACCTCCACCTCCTGGGTTCTAGCGATTCCTCTGTCTCTGCCTCCTGAGTAGCTGGGACTACAGGCACATGCCACCATGCCTGGCTAATTTTTGTATTTTTAGCAGAGATGGGGTTTCACCATATTGGCCAGGCTGGTCTCAAACTCCTGACCTTGTGATCCACCCGCCTCAGCCTCCCAAAGTGCTGGGATTACAGGTGTGAGCCACCGTGCCTGGCCCCAAGTCTTTTCTTTTTCTTTTTTTTTTGAGATGGAGTCTTGCTCTGTTGCCCAGGCTGGAGTGCAGTGGCACGATCTTGGCTCACTGTAAACTCTGCCTCCCAGGTTCCAGCAGTTCTCCCTGCCTCAGCCTCCTGAGTAGCTGGGATTACAGGTGCCTGACACCATGGCTAATTTTTGTATTTTTAGTAGCGGCAGGGTTTTGCCATGTTGTTCAGGCTGGTCTTGAACTCCTGACTTCAGGTGATCCACCGGCCTCGATCTCCCAAAGTGCTGCAATTATAGGCATAAGCTACTGGGCATGGCCTCAAGTCTTTTCTTAAATTTCACCTTCTCAAAGACTCTTTGTGGTGTTTGCCTTTTTCTGGGGTGTCAGTACTCCTTGCCTGTTGATTTCATGCTACCAGAGTCATGCCAACCAGGTTAAAGTTTTTGAAATTTTAGCAGTTGGCTCTCACAGGCCTGTGTGAGTTGGCAACAGCACATTCCTGTGTCCATGTCTCAGCTGAGCATCTCCTGAATCACTGGGGTACCTGCATGTATGGTAAAAGGACTTGATAACAATAACTTGGGCATACCCTGAGAATGACCCTGCGTGGCAGATGCACTTGAACATGTGTCCCAAACTAGGGAATCTGGGAGTGGCCAACCCGGAGATTTGTTCCTTTTCTATCAAGAACATATGAGCCCCTGGCCGGTCCCATGGAATGTGGGTTATCCAGGGAATCAAGCCCCTTTGTTTTAGGGTAAGTGAAGGTTGCCAGGTAGGGACTGTTCAGGGGAGGATGCTAAGTAAATATGCTGTATAAACTGCACACCTTTCACAAGCAGTTGAAGCTCTCCTACCCAGGTCACCACCACTGGACTCTCTCCTCTGGATTTAAGCTCCCAATAAAACCCCATATCTCACTGGCTGGCTCTGGGATACTTCTTCTGCCTCTTGAACCTCGTACCTTCCCTGTCAGAGTCTATAGAAGCTTGGCACGGCACGTGTGCCACACTTTAGGGAACATTGCTCGGACAAAGCCTTTTCTAGAACAAAGGCTTTCCTTAGGATGGATTTAATCAGCCTCTTTCTTGTTCATTGGGTTGGTTTGTTCACTGGGAATATGTGTTTGTTCCCGGTTAGGGAACAGCAGCTTCCTCTTCAAAGAAAGGGTAATAACTAGCTTTGCTGATGTGGTTATCATTAAAATAGTGGATAGTTATGTTCTGATGGAGACCATGGTGAATTATCAAATGTGCCAGGTAATAAGCAGCAACCTGCACAGCTCCTAGAAGTCACACTTGCTGTTTGATCTGAACAGAGAAGTCAGTTAGGTGGGCCAGAGTCTGCCCTCAGAAACCAGATTGCATGCTGGTACATTTCTAACTGTTTCTAACCATCAGAAAATACACATAATATACTCTAGGTCATTCAGAGCTATCCGCTGTCACTCTAGGCATTTCTTAACTATTCAGTTGTCATCCATTCTGCAGTTTTCATCACCGTTTTTAGTATTTTTGTTTTTACACATTGCACACTCTATAGCTATACATGCAGGTTAGCATCCAGAGAGGCGTGGGGGCTCACATACACAGACATACACTAACAAGCCCTCCTCCTATCCCTTCCTACTTCAGAAGTAAAGAAGGAAACCTAGGATTTGTTGGTCACCTACTATGTATAAAGCCTCATGTGCCGGCGGCAGTGGCTTATTCCTGTAATCCCTGGCTGGGGCGTTTGGGGGTCAGTTAGGAGGAGTGCATCACTGAAGACACTTTGGGAGGCCTAGGCAGGCAGATCACCTGAGGTCAGAAGTTTGAGACCAGTCTGAGCAATATGATGAAACTCCATCTCTACTAAAATTACAAAAATTAGCTGTGCGTGGTATCATATGCCTGTAATCCCAGCTACTTGGGAGGCTGAGGCAGGAGAATTGCTTGAACCCAAGAGGTGGAGGTTGCAGTGAGCTGAGCTCATGCCACTGCACTCTAGCCTGGGCAACAGAGCAAGACCCTGTCTCCAAAGGAAAAAAAAACATTGGTGGGTGCTGTGGCTTATGCCTGTAATCCCAACACTTTGGGAGGATGAGGCAATTTGCTGATCATGAGGTCAGGAGTTCCAGACCAGCCTGGCCAACATGGTGAAACCCTGTCTCTACTAAAAATACAAAAAATTAGCCAGGTGTGGTGGTGGGTGCCTGTAATCCCAGCTACTTGGGTGGCTGAGGCAGAAGAATTGCTTGAACCCAAGAGGCAGAGGTTGCGGTGAGCTGAGATCACACCACTGCATCCTAGCCTGGGTGACAGTGTAAGACTCCGTCTCAAAAAAAAAAAAAAAGGCCTCATGCTAGGATCTTCCTGTTCCTGATTTCATTTATTCCTCTCCTCAATCTTGAGAAGAGGCTATTATTTTCTCTACTTTACAAATGAGGAAATAGAAGCTCAAATAGGTTAAGAAATTTTCTCATAGTGCCGCATACAGGAGCTAGGATTCAAACTCAGCCTTTTTTTTTTTTTTTTTTTTTTGAGACAGAGTAAAATAATCCTCCTCTCTGGATATTCAGTAAGAGAGAAGAGTTATTTTACTCATTACTCAACTTCCAGTTTATTTTCACGGATTTTTATAAACATTTCTTTCACAAATTTAGGGGTAGCAATTTGCCTTAGGCTTCCTACAGTGAGTTGTCAAATTGAAAAGGAAAAATCTAGAAAAAAAAATTAATGTCATTTGCATGCTTTTAATAGGTAAATAAGTAAAAATTAGGTGTGGGTATTTGAGTATATAAAATGTTAACACTTATCTTAAAAATGCATTTTGTTCATGTGACCTTGTGATGTGAATATTATAACAATGTGCTGGTATGGCTTTGGGGACTTTTATTATTTTTACTTTTACATATGGAAAACCTGAGTGCATCATTAGGACCTGGGCTCAGGTCCTGTAGTGGCTCTGGAAGAACCTGGGGCCTCCCTCCTGTTCAAAGCACTAAGCACTGTAGCAATCACTAGAATAGCTTGGCTCGCAGTCAGCATTCCATCAATACTTGTGAAATAGGATGCAATGTTTTCCTAATATATGGCCCTAATCTTCCTCTCCTTCTCCCTCCCCTTCTTCCCATAGGTCTTTTCTCTGGAGTCCTGGGAGGCAAGTTATGGGCAGCTCTGCCTCTGGCCGCACCATGAAGCCTGAGTCTGCTTGCGCTCTGCCCTGGGCCCTGCTCTGTCTGAGCATTGGGCTTCTAGCTGCCCTCCTCCCCACAGCCTGCCACTGCTAGGAGGTAGAACTTTAGGACTGGTCCTTGGTCTGTTTCTACCTGTCACCTGGCTCACCTCACCACTCACTCCTCCTCCATCACAGCACCCCGGCCCTGTCCCTGGCCTCCCTGGCTGGGGCATTTGGGGGTCTGCTGGGAGGAGTGCATCGCGGAAGCCTTCTTCCCACTCTCCTGCACCTTCTCCTCCTTGAATCAAGGCCTCCGGATCCACATGGATAGCTGAGATCTTTTCTTGGAGAAAGACGCTTTCCTCTTCACTCCGGCCCCTCACGTCCCCACCTGATTTTCCTCCTTTTCTGCTGGTCCTGTCTTTTTCCACTGCCTCTTTGTTCAATTTCTTGCTTGTGTGCCCCTCTGGGACTCTCTTGTGCACTTTCTTCCCTCTTCACCATCTCAGGATCTGTGTGCGCTGCCTTCCTTCTGTGTGCTTTCTGTTCCCCCACCTCTGCCTTGTCTTCCTCTCCCACTTCCATTACCAAAGGGAGAGAGCCTCTCTGGGCTGTTCCCTGGCCTGTCTGCTCCTCCGGGCTCTGTCCCAGCAGCCACAATGAGCTTCACACTCCACTCGGTTTTCTTCACCCTGAAGGTCAGCATCCTGCTGGGGTCCCTGTTGGGGCTCTGCCTGGGCCTCGAGTTCATGGGCCTCCCCAACCAGTGGGCCCGCTATCTCCGCTGGGATGCCAGCACGCGCGGCGACCTGAGTTTCCAGTTCAAGACCAATGTATCCACGGGACTGCTCCTCTACCTGGATGATGGCGGTGTCTGCGACTTCCTATGCCTCTCCCTGGTGGATGGCCGCGTTCAGCTCCGCTTCAGCATGGACTGTGCCGAGACTGCCGTGCTGTCCAACAAGCAGGTGAATGACAGCAGCTGGCATTTCCTCATGGTGAGCCGCGACCGCCTGCGCACGGTGCTGATGCTTGATGGAGAGGGCCAGGCTGGGGAGCTGCAGCCCCAGCGGCCCTACATGGATGTGGTCAGTGACTTGTTCCTCGGTGGAGTCCCTGCTGACATACGACCTTCTGCCCTGACCCTGGATGGAGTACAGGCCATGCCCGGCTTCAAGGGATTAATTCTGGATCTCAAGTATGGAAACTCAGAGCCTCGGCTTCTGGGGAGCCAGGGTGTCCAGTTGGATGCTGAGGGACCCTGTGGTGACCGTCCCTGTGAAAATGGTGGGATCTGCTTTCTCCTGGACGGCCACCCCACCTGTGACTGTTCTACCACTGGCTACGGTGGCAAGCTTTGCTCGGAAGGTAAGACCTTCTCCTTCTCTTGCTAGAGACCCATCTGTGGGGTGGTTGAGGCTGGGGATCCTGACAGAAACCAGCTCTGTATGGGTGCGCATCTTAGCTGCATGTTAGATCCCTGGGCCCCTTGCCCCGAGGAGGCAGTAGAAATCCTTTGCCTACTCTCAATGGAGAATCTGTCAAATCTCAGCAGGAGGACAATCCTGGCTCCTGAACCCTGGGCTCTGTACTCTACTAAGAGGATTAGATGAAGTAGGCTGCAGGGTCTGCCCCAGTTTGGCCCCTCCCACTGCAGCACCATTTATCATGGTCGACCCAGGGCAGGAAAACAGATAGAAATTAGCAAATTTCAGTGGGTATGGTGGCTCATGTCTGTAATCCTAGCATTTTGGGAGGCCGAGGCGGGCGGATCACTTGAGGTCAGGAGTTGGAGACCAGCCTGGCCAACCTGGTGAAACTCTGTCTCTAGTAAAAATACAAAAATTAGCCAGGTGGGGTGGCACATGCCTGTAGTCCCAGATACTTGGAGGTTGAGCCAGGAGAATCGCTTTAACCTGGGAGGTACAGGTTGCAGTGAGCTGAGATTGCACCACTGCACTCCAGCCTGGGTGACAGAGTGAGACTCCATCTCAAGAAAAAAATTGGCAAATTTCTGCCTGTGTCCCTCTGACCCCTTGAGGCTTGGACCCTAAGGGATAGTTGGGAAACTCCCCATCACTTCCTCTTCATCATCCCTAGCATAAAGAATGCCTGTGTAAAGAAAAATGAACTCGGTGTTCCTTTTGTGGCCCACTGCACCTCCCAACCCTCTGGGAGGCATCTAGAAGGTGGATGAGGCATCTGGGCCAGGCCCTTCTTGCCTCTTTGTTTTGGTAATGAGGATTTCTCACATGAGGTACCTCTTTAGACGTGGTTCCCTTTCCCATCCTCTCCATGTACTGAGAACATTGCAAAGAGGCACAGAGATTGACTGTAGCCTTGCTCAGCCAACCCTCCAAGGTTGCTGAGAGTATATAGCATAGCCTGGAGAACCTCCCAGGATCAACTGTCACTTGCCAGGGAGAAAAGTAGGGAGGCCTAAAGGCTGAGGCTGCCATTCCTTGTTCACCAAATCCTGACTGTTTGGGATTAGATTTAAGAGAGGTGGCTCAGACTTTAATTTGACAAATACTTAAAATCCAAATTCCTGGACTCACTTGTGGCTTAAATTTGGGTAGGAGGAACTGCTGATGTGAGAAACTGAGAACTGGCCATGCAGGTATGTATGTTGAGAGATGAGGATGACAGGAGGCAAGGAAGCCACATTTCCTCCTACCATTTGGGTTAAGCCCCGGATTCTCCTACACGGGTTTTATGTTGCCATCCCCTACTGGTCTCTTTGTGGAAGTGGTGCAAGGTATAGGGCAGAACAGTGGTTTTCAACTTAGCTGCACATTAGGATCATCTTGGGGGAATTTAAACTCCAGACCACATCCCAGGCTAATTAAATCAGAATCTCTTGGCATGGGATTCAAGCATCTGTACATTTTTAAAGCTCTCCGCATAATTCCAATGTGCAATCAAGGTTAAGAACCAACTAGTACGAGATCAAGCGAGGCCAGGTGGCTGGTGCCAGGTGGCTGGTGCCAGGTGGGTGGTGCAGGTGGGTGTGGCCAGGTGAGTGCCTTGCCACTGACTCCTGAGATTTCTTCATTCAGGTAAGGCCCCGCTACCTTGGGATTTGTAATTAAAAACTGCAGGTGTTCCTTAAGTGTTTCCAAAACATCCCAACCCCCAAAGCAGGTTGTCCTTGATGTGAACTTTAGCTACCAGTAGCTATTTAAGAACATTTAGAAAATTAAAACCAAATTTATTTCCCAGGTGATATCTGCCGGAGACCAAAACACATTGGCGGTCTTGTCATGCAGGGGCTATTGCAGGAGCTGCCTGAGTCTCCACTTCTTTCTTCTAATAAGCTGGGCATCACATCCATCTCCCTTCCTGCGGGTGGGCTGTCAGAGATGGAGATGCCAGGCATATATATTGTCCTTGTTTGGCTTCTGTTTTTCCTCCACTGAACCCACTGGGAGAAGGGGTGGGGAGGAGGCAACCCCAGTCTACGAACCATTTTGGGAATGTGGTTATTGACGTGCTTCTCACAAGCAGGTGCCTTCTGGAGCTGACTGCTGTTCCAGAGCTTCTTGGCTTTGGAGAAAGTTCTGCCTCAAGACGCTGACATGATCACTTGTTTTCTCATTCGCCCAAAGGATCTGTTCTGTTCTCAAAACTTGTATTGAAAGCTGGCATTCTTCCTTTCTAGGGACCGGGGTGTTTGCAAGTGTGTTGTTAACTTGCTGATTATCCCTGATTGCATTTTTGTGTTTAAAAAGAACTCATTTCCTTGGGGCAGGTTTGGATCAGCACTTTTCTGCAGGAAAAAAAAAAATCTCTATACTGTATATGTATACAATTTGCTTTTCTCTTCTTTTTCTTTTTATATTTTGTGTGTGTTCCAGTTCCCAGTGGAATTTCTTCAGAGCAGATTGTGTGCCATTGGTTTTTTAATAGCTAAATGCAATATGTATATTTTAATAATTGTTTTTTTTTTTCTACAAGGTTCAGATCATCTGCTGGCTATGGATTGATGCCTCTATCTGTAGAAGGCAAACACACAGCCTAACTCATTTATTCTCCTGATACATAAACAGAGTAAATAAACTGCCATAACAGTAACACTTGGCTGGCTTGGAACAGAGTAGAGCAAAGGTTGAGGTGAGAGAGGATGCTGAGGGAGTTAACAGAATCTACTGTTTATTACTTGGAGCCTGTCGATCCTGGTAATTGTCATCATGTCTAATCAATCACAAAAATGCATCATAGGCTATTAGAAAATCACCATTGCCTCCACACCTAGTTAATTTTTAGAAAGTAAGCAGGAAACACTTACCTGTAGGATGCAACGGGAAAGGAAACCACAGCAGCTGCTAAGTGCCAAATCTGCACAAAACAGGATAATGTCTGCCCATGTTTCCAAAGATAATGTGGTGAAGCGGGTAGAGAGAATGCACCCATTCTCCCCACCCCACCCCTGCTAAATTGTCCGTGTCACAGAACTGAAACCAGGGGGCTTATTCCTAGCAGGCAGAATGTGCACCAAGCGCCTGCTTGTCTCCATTTGCAGGATAGGCCCTGCTATTTGGTTGTGTGAGGCCTTGCACCAGGCATGGAAGGTCCGTTTTGTACTTTACGCTTTGGCAGTTCAAAGAGCAGGGAGAGCTGCGAGGGCCTCTGCAGCTTCAGATGGATGTGGTTGGGCTGTTGGAGGCACTCTCTGTGGTCCATTAGCTCCTAGCCCACCTGTCGTGTTGCTGTTTGCTTGGCCTATCTGGGTCTCCATGCCTTGATGGCTCCAAAATGCCATCATGCTGTGTTCCAGGAAGAATGTGCAGATAGCCCATCTCTTTTATGTGCTTTGGGCTATTTTGATTCCCGTTGGGTATATTCCCTAGGTAAGACCCAGAACACACAGGAGATAGTTGCTTTGGGAGAGTTTGGACTTATGGGCGTGAGGTAATAGACACAGTATCTTCTCTTTCATTTGGTGAAAGTCTATTAGCTCTGGCTGCAGGCTGAATTCTACACAGCTTACTTGGGAGAACCTTATTCCAAGGCTCCCAAGCTAAATAATAGTCACATTGAACATTGTGGCACATGGTGGACAGAGAAGCGGTCCCGGATTTTTACATCTGGGTGTTATGTCTGTAAATAAAATGCTTTGGTGGTCAACCAGACTTGCTCATGTTGTCATTGAGTCTTGCCTTTTCGGTGGTGATTTTAAAATTATGTGTATCTGCTTTGGAACATGGTGGAGCTGTGGCGTGCATTTTCATCCGCCTTTTTGTTTAGCTCAGCCTGTCCTGTTATGGGCAGCCTTGAAACTCAGTGGCTAATGAAGAGGTATCCTCAGCTCTCTCTAGAAAGCAGTTCCCTCATGGGTCATTGAGAGTTTGTCAGTACCTTGAAATGAGTTTAAACTTGTTTATTTTTAAAACATTCTTGGTTATGGATGTGCATGTGTTGAATTACTCAAACAACCTTATGGTTGTGAAGAATTGATTCGCTGCCAAGGTGTATAAATTTCACTCCTAATGTCTCTGAAGAGTTCACTTAGCATGAAGTCAGCCTGTGGCAGGTTGGGTGGAGCAAGGGAACAATGTAGAAGCAAGGGAGATCGCTTCTCCCAAATCGACCTATGTCACATATCACTCGTGCCATCACGTTTTACGTTGATTCAGTTGAGAGGCGTAAGGTTCTAGTCTACAGGCAAAGATAAAGTTGATTCCTTGTCTTCTGTCTTCTCTTATGGACTTGGGTGGGTGCCCAGACCAGAAGCAGTTTGTCTTGAATCTTAGCTGTTATGTTTTTAGAGGTTGGGCTCCTCTAGTGAAGTGTTGTGGTGGGTGTTGGTAATAGAGACCACAGCCTTGTTATAAGTATGTAGTTGTGTGTTCCTCAGCTCAGCTTCAGAACCGTGTTCTGTAGTGACTGTCCCCCTCCCTCCCACCGTCTGAAGCTCAGATCCTGCTCAGGTCAGTCTGATTGATGGCTCAACACCACTGTGCGGCCTTCGCATGCCTTCCTGAAAGTGAATTTCAATTACTTTTTTTTTTTTAGAGAATTTCATGACTCTTGCCCCGTCTCTCAAAGCCAGGACTAGGATGGAATGGCATATACCAAGAAGAGGCTGCTTATCCCTGAGCATTTACTGAGATCCAGAGATCCGGATACTGTAGTGAAGGGACCAGTGGTTGCCTCGGTTGGATCCTCCTGTTTTGGGCACTTGTGTAACAACCTGGTCATTTCCCCTCCCTCACCGCAGAGCACATGCTGCTTGAATTATAACATGGCATTGTTCCTAATCTGTGTCAACTCTGAATGGCCTTGGGAAGGGGCGGTGAACTGCAGGAGAGTGACGCATACCCAGAGAGTAAAGGACTACTCCTTTCCAAGTCTTCCCTGTTTTGGGGAGGAGAGAACAGAAGCAAGGCCTTAAAATGTACACAAAGGGGGACTGCTGCTTCTGAGACTTGATTCCCCACCCGGCATTCAGACCAGCCTGACTCTCCACCAGCCCAGGCAGCAGGGGCTGTCACTAAATGGAGCCTGAATAGGGGTCTGATTGCTCCTTTTTCCTCTTTTCCTCCTGATTACCAAGTGAGATTTCCTGGGTATACTGTATGCTAAATGGCGGAGCAGCCGCCTGCCACTTGCTTCAATTATCCCTCTTTTAACTGCTGAGGGAAAAGCAATTTTTAAAAATCTCCCCCCTCCCCTAACATCTCTGCCTCCTTTAAAGAAATAAGACCCTTCTTCCATGTTCCCCCTTCAATGAGGTGAAAGCAGCCTTCTCCTTTTGCAGAAACTGCACACCAGCTGCAAGCTGCAGAGAGGGTGGGCATTGGATAATGCTTTGGTCCAAATTCAGCAAGGCTGAGGGTCAGGCAGGCGTTTTGCCAGGAGCCTCAGAGGAGCATGTGAACTTGCATTTGCATTTGGTAATGAGATACCACAGGCCCAATGCTGGGGGCTAATTATTTTCAAGACCCCATCTCCCTTTTGCAGGCTGCTCCAGAAAGATGGTTTCCAGTTTCTGGGGCAGCTGTCCTTCAGCTGGGTCCTCTTCTTCACAGGGCAGATGAGGTGGGGTGGGGGGTTGCAGGCTGCACTTGGGGGATGGGACTAACATCGCCCCCTTTACTTGCAGCCACTGGCTCCACAGTATAGGTCCATCATAGTGAGGCTCCAGAGGCGGAGCTGGAGTAAGGGAGGCTTTAGGGCAGGGCTCTGAAGGTCAAGTGCCCTTCCTTACACAAAATAATAATGATATGATTGCCATTGCTCTTATTAAATATCACCACATGCCTGGCATTCTAGGTGCTTTTTATATTCATTGGCTCATCTAATCCTCACCAGACTCCTATGAAGTTAATATCATGAGCTCCATTTTACAGATGAAGAAACTGAGCAACCGAGAACTTTGGAGCTTAAGCCACGTTTAGCATAGCGCTTAAGAGTACGGCTGCTGGAGGGAAGATAATTTGGACTTAAATTTGGGCTTGTCTACCTACATGTCGTATGGCTCTGGAGAAGGTTTTCGAAGCTTCAGTATCTTCTTTAGTAATAATAATAGTTAATAACCAGAGGGCACTGGCTCCAGGCCTACACTGTCTTAGGTGCTCTGCACACACTAGCTCTTGAAACCCTTGCGACCACTCTTGACATGCTATTATTATTCTCATTTCTTTTGGGTAAGGAAACTAGGGGGCGAGAGGTTAGATAACTTGGCCAAGATCGTGCAGGTATTAAAAGACAAAACTGTGGTTTGTGACTAGGCAGTCTGGCTTCAGAGCCTGCACTGCCAACCACTATGCTATCTTGACTCTCAGTGAAGTAGGAATCATAAGAAATCATACATCATGGAGTCATTGAGAGCATTAAATGAGATAAAACAGGAAATTATCTGCCTAGACTCCAGGAAAGAGCACGTTCTGACGCTGG
Organism: Cacajao melanocephalus; assembly: GCA_963573385.1. Lineage (NCBI taxonomy): Eukaryota > Metazoa > Chordata > Mammalia > Primates > Pitheciidae > Cacajao > Cacajao melanocephalus. The sequence continues at coordinate 12,586 of CAUYLG010006292.1, read as the reverse complement.
GCTATTGGTCTCCTGGCCTGCGTAAGCACAAACTGCACATCCATTTGGTTTCACAGGAGATTTGATGATTCCTTTTGAGCGACCCCTACCTCCATCAGTTTCCTTTATCCCCATCTGAAAGGTGGTAGAGATAAAAGGCGGGGAATTTTGGAAGTGTACAAACTCGAATTTCATTGCCATTTGCTCCTGCCCAAGAGCATGGGGCTGCTGACAATGCTTGTGACTGTGGGATCGGATTCAGGGCTCCGCCTGCAAAGGTGTGGTGTTCTGGCCTCAGCAGCCACCCAGTGAGGCAGGTGGGGCAGGTCTTAGCATCCACTGAAGAGATGAGGAGACCCAGACCTTGAACTTGTTGTGGGTACAAGGGTTTGAGGACAAGCTTGGGTGCCACCTGTTTGGCAGCCATCTCTGGGACCTGAGAGCCCAGGCCCCCAACGTGGCATTTTACCTCTGCTCCTGGGCCCACTTCATGAACACAAATGGCCTGTGTCTCTGTCGTGAAATGGAGCATTGCCTCCCTGGATGCAGATGATAAGCAAAATGTCAAGCTCCTGGTGCAGGAGGCTATCAGCTTGGCCTGTCCCAGGGGCCTTGTTCCAGCCAGAGAGAGAATAGGAAAGAAAAGGAAAATGAATGAATATGAGTACAGTATTCAATTCCCAGCCTCTAGACTCCGGTTTTAGTGAAGTGACTGGGATTGGACTCAAGGGTCCCAAGGCAGTTGGAGCACAGGTACACCGCACTGGAGCTTCACTGGACAGGACAACCTCTTCAGACTTACCTTTGGTTTGCCAGGTACCAGGCACTGCCCATTACCTCGCTCAGGGTTGGTGGTGAGAGTTGGAGCTTCTGGATTCCTCTGTCAGACTCTTCCTAGCTTTCCTCCTTTCTGCTTCTCTCCACACCTAATAAAACCAAACTTTCTCTATGTTTCTTCTTGTCTTTTCCTTTGTATGTGTGAGACGGGGAGAAGTTTACAGAGGTGGATTTACTACGAAACTAAGCCTTTCATACATTCTCAGTCGCACAGGTCCCTTCCAAGGCCCCACACCTAATTTCGTATTTGCAATTGCTTAAGAACTCCCAAATATCATCAGCTCCAGACCCCACCTCTGTGGATCCTCCTCTGTTAACATGACTTGTTGCTGTCCAGTGACAGCAATGCTGCTCTGGGTGTATGTGTGATTTTCACTTTTTTCTTCTAACCAGTGACCATTCATCACAGACAGATTTTCCACTTTGTAACCATCGTCGGTGGATGAATCAGAACCAGGGAGTACAGGAGGGTGGAGGGAATATAGGAATGTCACTTGGGAAGGTGTAGTGGGAAGAGGAGACATCTAGGCTATCCAGTGGGTAAAGGGAGGAAATGTTTGGAAATATTTGCTGTGGATTTAGAGGAACAAGGTGGTATTTAGACAGAGGGATCATTGTAGTCATCCTCCTGAGGTTTTTTTCCCACTGAAGTTGGGAGGTTTAGTTTGCTGTGGCTCACGAGGTAAGGAGGAGTGGGGGGTGGGCTGGGAACAGTGTTGCAGGTGTCAGGCTGTGGCTGGCAGAGGAGAAGGACAAAGTGTGGCTCTGCAGGCCTGTCTTCCTGGTCTATTTGGGAACTGACATTGCCAGTGGGTTGTCATTATTGCTGTTGTTCTCCAGAAATTGATGTCCTTGGGTGACCTATTTAAAAGCAATACGGGGCCCCCCTTTAAATGTGTCATTGTCTGTATCTGCTCTCAAACCTTGACTGTGGCCACAAGGTTCCTAAATAACATATTTTCCAAAGATTTTTTTCTTTCTTTTAAATCCTGGAACTGGTATCAGTAGCTTTTAAAAGCAAACTGACCTCATAGTCATCCAGAGAAACAACCCAGTTGCACTCTATGACAAAACTTACTTTGCATCCAGTCCTAGAAATTGTGAACACTTTGGCTCTTTGGGGGATAAACAGTGCACCATGCAAAGGTATACAAGGGCATAAAGAAGGTAAAGATGAAAGAGAGGGAGGGACAAGAACTGTAGGCATTGTAAAGCTCCTGGCTCAAGTTTTCTAGCTGTGAAATGCATGTAGATCTTTTTGGTTTTACTGAGAGTCTTATTTAAGTACGATGTCTTTGTAGCTAAGAAAATGACTCTGGGGAGTTTTCCTTTAAGTTTCTTGATGAGACGCTATTCATCCGATCCTCTCCTGACACCTTTGCCTCTGATCTGCCAGTCTGATTCTCCTGAAGTTGTTCCGTTTGCCTGTGTGAAGTCCTTAGAAGACAGAGTTCCAACAGTCCTGCGGGTCATTGTTGGCAATATAGGACTGGTGACTCCACTCTAGCAAGCAGTACATTTCAGGCAATTCTGCAATCTCTCCTCCAGGTATGATTGGAAATGTGTTGCCTGCAGCTCCTGGAGAATAGAAAAAGTGCAGTGAGAGTGTGTACAGCTTATTTACTTAATAAGTTGCTTTCAGATAAAAAGGAGTACCCCACTTGTGAGGAGGGATATGCTGGAAAGCAAAGCTGTGTTCACTTCTTTGTGATCCACATCATGGGGAAAGAACTGGACAGGCTGGGAGGTTGCCAGACGCTCGGTTTCTTCTTTCTTCCTCATTCTCTCAGGCTTCTTTTCTTTCCAGACAGGGCCCTGTATCTTGAATGGTTAGCCTTGAGGGTTAAGGGAATGGGGAAGAGTGGGCTTGGAGGGCGCTGAGCCTCTGACCTGTGGAATCCTTGAAAGACAAATCCTTCCATGGTGTATTTACTCTGTCTGGGTCAGAAAAGACAAGGCTACAGTTTAGGCAGAGGTGTTGTACAATCACATGATGTGTTTTGAGCCCCTGCTTAGTTTTAAGGAAACACACTAAAACTTGAGGGGATTCTGGTATTGCAGAAGTCTGTGAGAGATGAAGTGTGGATCATGTGACCATCTTAGAGGATGCTAACACGTTTATTATAATATATTGCTTTCTAGCCATGACTTTGCCCTAGGTAATGCACTGGAAACCAAGGTACATTATGAAGTATCATGGGAGTCTGGGCACTGTGGCTCATGCCTGCAATCTCAGTATTTTAGGTGGCTGATGCTGGAGAATTGCTTGAGCCCAGGAGTTCGAGGCCTGCCTGGGCAACATAGCAAGACATCACCTCTACAAATAATTTAAAAATTAGCTGGGAAAGGTGGCACATGCCTGTGGTGCCAGCACTCGGGAAGCTGAGGTGGGAGGATTGCTTGAACCCAGGAGGTTGAGGCTGCAGTGAGCTGAGATCACGCCACTGTACTCCAGCCAGGGCAACAGAGTGAGACCCATCTCAAAAAACAAAACAAAACAAAAAAATCATGGAATTGTAAGTTTAAAGGGGACTTCAAAAGTCATTGGGTCTGACTATTCATTTCTCATCCTCTGCTGCACTATATAAAATGAGCCTCCCCACGCTCCCCCCAAAAAAACACCTAGCCAGCTGCAGTAATGGGAGATTGGTACTTTGTAAGGCAGCCTAATATGTCTCCGATCAATGCTGATAATCAGGGAGCTGTTTCTTATATCAGCTCCAGCCACTTTCTCATTGGTCCTCATTCTATTTGAAGTAATCTGACCTTAGCAATGGGCCATGTGGGTGAAGAAGATGGGTGGGTTGATCCTAACAGTTCTGAATGATGCTTTGCAGGAATTAACCCTTGTGCCAAGGTAAAATTCATAAGGGATTCTCTGATATGGTGCTAGCAGTACACATACCACTGAGTTATTTAGAATTAACTGCTTGTGATTAATCTTAAACAATGTGGGAGGGCTTGATGTGGGAAGAGATTTGATGTAAGCAGGTGACTCAGACTCCAGTCATTTTGTGCCTGAGGAGCTTGCACTGTGAAAGATTCACAGTTAGCCCAATCTCTGGTTATTTTGTCGCTGCCTCATTTTAATCCCCTGTGATATACCATCTTCTCCCGTACCCAACTAGGTTTTTAAGCATCTCTGAATTTCCGAGGAGCTTCATGGAAATCCTGAATTTCCCTACAATAAGATGGGGGCTGGGCATGGTGGCTCACACCTGTAATCCTAGCACTTTGGGAGGCTGAGGTGGGTGGGTCACAGGGTCAGGAGTTCGAGACCATCGTGGCCAACATGGTGAAACCTTGTCTCTATTGAAAATGTAAAAATTAGCTGCGCATGGTGGCGTGCGCCTGTAATCCCAGCTACTTGGGAGGCTAAAGCAGGAGAATCACTTGAACCTGGAAGGCAGAGATTGCAGTAAGGTGAGATTGAGCCACTGCACTCCAGTCTGGCGACAGAGTTAGACTCTGTCACACACACACACACACACACACACACACACATACACACACAAAGAAGATGGGAAGTTCTGGAATACAGTGGGATAGATGAAAAGGGGATTGGATTAGACTTGCCTAACAAGCCCATCCTGGTTGCCAGGGTCAGACATCAACAAAAATGAAGATTTTGCTAAAAAGCCTAGCAGTATTTTTTTTTTCTTCTTTTTATATAAGGACATGATAGGAAGCAATATTGAGTAGCCGCTCCTGGAGACAGGCCTTGGAAGCATATGCCCTATCCAAAAATGCTTTTTACTCTGCCAGGTTGCTCTGGGTATCTCATGTTTTTGGCACCGTTGGGCAGAAGTCTCCCAGGGAAAGGGCTTAGGCAGGGCTGGAAGATCTTGCTCTTACATTGGCATAGACTGGAAACCTGCCAAGAAAAAATTCTCTTCTGCACCCTAAAGGGGATGAGGCTAGTCTTGGCCGTCAGCCATCTCCCCATTGACAGTCATTTTCCTGACACAGCAGCAAAACAAAAAAAAAGGAACTTGTCTCATAATTTTGTGGTTTAAAATAGTTTACTTTTAAGAGCAAAGCCCACAGACATCATTTGGAGTCCAAGCACTGAAATGTAATGAGAGTCACCAACTTGTCTATGATCTTATTGTGCAGTCAGGCTTTGGACCACACGCATGTGCTGGGAAGTGGGCATGACCACCTCACACCATCATGTGGTCATTGCCACGTGGGCAGAGGATGATTAGGTTTTAGTTGCTGTGGAAACTTTGCTATTTGTTCATCCTGATGTTGAGTTTTCAGCCTGTGTTAACGCAGATTGGGGCTATTTTTTCCTCCTTTAGAATATATAACCAGTGGCTACATTTTAATGTATCTCTTGGCTCCCTTTGGATTTTCTATCCTTAATGCAATTTGCGATTGCTCAGCTGGGTTTCCTGATTCCTGTGGCAGGAGTATGTGGGGAGGTATTCTCTTTGGGAAATGTAAGGTGTGAAACCAAGGATGGGGGACTCTGTTTTCCTCAGTTAATGCACATACAGGCTTGTGTGTTAAATGTCATGTCTCTGACAAAAAGCAGGTGCTCAATAAATGTTTGTCACCTTAATAACTCACATGGTGTATATATACGTGTTGTTTGTGTACATATGTGTCTGTGTTCATATATGTGTGGGCATATGTGTGCTTGATGAATGCAAATTCCCAGGAATATAAGCTCAAGAATGTCTGTTGAATAAATTAATCAATGAAATCAGGTCCAATCGGACCACACTGGCCACTGTTAGAAACATCTTCTCTCTTTTTGTGAGAAAAGCATCAGGTTTATTGTGGGACAGGTTTTGTTGAATCTGCGTCAAGCACATACACATTCCACTTGGTTTGATCTAGTTGAGGATGAACTAGAAAGACTTTTTTTGTTTACAAGCCAATGATTTCCTGTAACAACTGTAGGCAGTAGCCAGCCTGGGACTGTCAGTGCAGTGGAATGGCTGAGGCAGGCTTGTTGTCACTGGAGATGGAGAGGCCCCTCTCACTCATGTGGATACCCTGGAGAAGACGGAGCTCACTAGAGACAGGATAATTATCCTCAGATATTGGAAGTGCTACCATGCAAAGGAGGATGATGATACCTAGGCGGGAAACTTGAAGGAATCCGAGCCACAGACAAGAATTCTCTGATGGTTGGAGGTGTTGGACCACAGAATGCACAGCTTTGGCAAGCTCTGTTCCCAAAAGGAGTACAGCACCACAGCAGGTGCTTTCATGAAGCCATCAGGAGTGTGTGCCAGCATGTGCATGCCTTCAGTCCAAGGACCCTGTGGTTCTGGGGGTCTCGGTAGCCAGGCCCACCCTCACATTTTATTATGCATCCCCTTTTAGTGGGGGAAGAATATTATTGTCTAGATCAGTGGTCTCCAAATGGGGCACAGGCAAGACCATTCTTTGGAACGGCAGGACCTGACGTCATTGATTAATTCGGTCAACAGGTGATACCGAGCTCATATTCTTAGGAGCTTGCGTCCATCCAACACACAAAAGCTAACAACACGTTGATAATGTATATGCAAGTTTTTTTTATAAGTAAATATGCATCTGTTGTGTGAGTGTAATAAATTTTTCTTTCTCATGGGGAATTTGTTCAGAGAGGGTGGGAGGCCACTGATCAACACTCACATCTACCTTTAGCTCTCTTTAATTGGTTTTAGTTACTCCTGACTGCCTGTAGCAATCCCTTACCCCCATGGCTTGCAGCTTTCAGGAGCAGGTGATACCTAAGGCATTCCTGCTGACAGTGGTATGTGTGTTAGGCTCCTCACCTCTGCCCTCAGCTCTGCCTGTGGTGGTCTTGATTGATCTGCCAGGTGGCTCCGAGGGCTCCATGGGGAGATACTCCAGTCACAGTTCCTTCTTCAGAGGACTCACTGTATTCAGGATTACTAATGCTATTATTTTTGGTATAAAAACTATGGAATGAACATGTGCTAGGGCAGCTTTGTTTTGTGTAAGAGAGCAAAGTGTCTGAACTGTCTCCAAGCTTTTGCAAAGGAATCTTTGATGTATAATCATCTGCTTGTTGGGAATAGGCCCTCACTTCATTGGAATAAGTTTATTTATCTGACATTCGCTATGTGGATGTCTGTAATCTACCAGTGTGATCCCTGCCCTTAAGGAGCTTATGGTCTAGTTGGGAAGCTTGTCAGGCAAAGAAGTATAGCACACATCAGAGTTGCTGTAATAGCAGATAAAATGTTTGTAAAGCAGCTTAAAAGGGATCGTGTTATCCTACTTGGGTGTGGGTGCGCGCATGTGCCCCTGGAGTGAGAGTTAGGGATTGGAGGCAGCTTCGTAGAGCAAATTCTTGGGCAGGACGTAGATTTAATTGGGTGACTCGGGGGAAAAGACATTCAGGGCAGCTCTAAGAGAGAGCAGCATGCTGTTTCCAGTTGTTTGTGGTAGTTAATGTGGCTAGACCAAAGAATTGAGGCCAATGAAAGAGTGATGAGAGGAAGAGTTAGGCAGGGAAGGTCTTAACTGCTTTGTAGGAATTTCGGACATTTTTTTTTTCCACAACTGGGAATCATTGGATGTTTTTCAGTTGAATCGTGACAGAGTCAGATTTGAATTTCAGAAAGATGACTCTAGGGCCAGTTTGTACAATGGATTGACGATAGGAAGGCTTGAGCAGAGAAGTTATACAGAAGCTATTGTGTGGTTTCGGTGAGGGAGAAGTCTGTATTAAGGGGTGGGTAGTGATGGAAGAAGGGCTGATTGCAGAGATCTCAAGGAGAGGAACTTAGTAAAGGACAGGCATTGATATTAGTTTTGGAATCAGGTTGCCTGTCACATACTAACCTGTGTAAACTTGGGCAAAGAATTTCACTCCTCTGTATTTCCTTTTTGCCATCTGTGAAATGGGGATGATAATAGCATGTACCATTTAGAACCGGTTAATGTGGCTGGACCAAAGAATTGAGGCCAATGAGAGAGTAATGAGAGGAAGAGTTAGGTAGGGAAGGTCTTAACTGCTCTGTAGGAATTTTACAATGTGCTTGGCACATAGCAAACCCTTAGTGAATATTAGCCATTATTGTGATTGAAAAGAGAAAGAACTTTAATAATATGCCATTCTGGTTGTAGGAATATAGGACAGGAAAGCCATTGTGGGGAGCAGGTTTGGGCTGAAGAAGAGAGAGGAGTAAAAGTAGATTTTGATTTGGCCATATCCTGCCTTCCCTTAAGACCCTATAGGACCCTTGTGAGGAAATGTACAGGGGCAGGCGGGGGCAATGGTTGGCACTGGCTGGGGGAGGATGGGGGCTGCCACAAGTGTCAGGGTGTTTGTTGTCGTGGGTGGGAAAGGCTTGGATGTGGATGAGGCTGCCCAGGGAAGAAATGTAGTTTAGAGGAAAAGGAGCCTAAATGCAGAAACTTTAGGAACTGTAATATTTAGGATTGTAGGGGAAAGGAATCCACAAGACAGACTACAGCAGATGCCCAGACATGTAGAAGGAAACTAGAAGCGAAAGAAAGTTCTTTAAAATTCCCCACTGGTGAATAAATGAAAGAATATACCTTCTTAACCTGGTTGAAGTTGGGGCCTGCATTTAAAGCAATAAAATGACAAAGAATTGCATCCTTTAGTTCCAAAAACTATTTACATTGGTTTTTCTTCTACCTTCAATGTAGTGAGGTCTGTCCATTTAAGAACATTCCTACAAATGGAAACTTATGTCTCATATGTAGGTGGTGATGAACCCGAGGGTTTTGGATGTTTTTGCACATGACGGAGTTTCTGGCTCTTAGAACATCAGGATCCCAAAAGAAGCAAGAACTCAAATATCTGAAAGATATAAATACAGAGAAATGAAGTGGCTTGCCCAGGTTCAGCAAATTGGAATTCTAATTTGAACCTTGTGCTTTTTTGAGACCATGTGAGTTAAACATGATTAAACATGAAATGCTTTGGCTAAGTTTCTCCTGGGGTCTGGCGTAGAACTCTTGAGGGTGCCAGTGCTAAAGCTCAGCTCAAAGCCACACACCTCTAGGGATTGAGGGAAGAGATTCCCCTACCTCTGGTCTCTGTGGGCTAAGAGAGCAAGATGCCCCACACGAGATGCTGGATGCCCTGGCTCAGCTAGCAATATAAGTGGTGGTAATTAATTCACTTGTGGTTTCTTTATCTCTGCCCAGGGGTGGGATGCTTGGAAAGACAGCAAAATAATTTAAGGAAATTGAGGCTCAGCTCTTGCTGTCTGCTTGTTGCCCTTCCTTCTGCCTTCAACTCTCTAGGGCTGGGGGTGGGGGCTGTGTCTGTGCTCGAATGCTTGCTGTACATCAGTTTTCCAGGAATTTCAGGACACAGGAATTATCACCCAGCTGTGTTGTGTGTTGCTGTTCAGCAATCTGAAGTTGCTTATCTAGCGTAAGTCAGAATGGGTAGCCGAGGGAGGGGAGGGGGGGAGCGCCTTCATTTTTCTAAGCAGAAGAAATTGAGGTGTTAGGGACCCAGCTGGTATGCGATGGGAACCTACATGGACATGCATGCTTTACACAAATTCTCTTGCTGAAACTTGGGGATGTTATCAGGAAGGTACCTCTTTCCACCTCGTCCAACAGCAATGCATACTATTTCAGCTTCACTCTGTGTTAGGAGAAGCACTGGGGGTAAGAGTGGTGAGCAAGACAGGTACATCCTGCAGCTTAATTCACCAAGCAATTATAGAGTGGTGTGTGCTTTAAAGGAGACATATGCCTAACAGTGGTCTCTATGGGTTTGTTGGTCCCTCTTGACATATGGCAGAGAAAACACATTGTGAAGTTCAGGAGTGTGATTAAGATACTCCATGGAGTCACACACAGGTTGTCCAGGGCTTTTTCTGGACTCACTGTTCTTGGACTGGCTCTCCTAGCCTGGGTCTGTTGACTGAGGATCACAAATGAAGCCAGTAGGCTTGGGACTTAGACTCCTAAGTTTAGTGCGCAGCTCTAATCATGCTCCTAAGTAGGCCTTGATGATGCATTTTAATTTCCTGCAAGTTGATATGGTTTGACACTGTGTCCCCACCCAAATCTCATCTTGTAGCTCCCATAATTCCCACATGTCATAGGAGGGACCCAGTGGTAGATAATTGAATCATGGGGGCAGGTCTTTCCTATGCTATTCTCATGACAGTGAATAAGTCTCACAAGATCTGATGATTTTAAAAATGGGAGTTTCCCTGCACACGCTCTCTTCTCTTGTCTGCTGCCACATGAGACGTGCCTTTCACATTCCACCATGATTGTGAGGCCTCCCCAGCCACGTGGAACTGTAAATCCAATAAACCTTTTTCTTTTGTAAATTTCCCAGTCTCAGATATGTCTTTATCAACAGCGTTAGAACAGACTAATACACAAGTCTTAGGATTTATCACCTCCTTATTTTGATTGGGTAAATTTAATAATAATCATAGTTAACTAATTTGCATGAAGCATTTACCATGTGCTGGGGACTGGCCTATGTATGTTCATATGTGACTTATTTTCATTCTCCCAATTGCTCCTACCAGGGAGGGAGGTGGTGGTTTTCCTGATTTTACAGATGAGGAAACTGTAGCTGAAGAGAGAAAGCAGTCTAAGGGAAGACTCCAGGCAGTGGATGTGGAGTTTGAGCTCTTCACTCATCTCTCTCTGCCACCCCCCTGTTCAATCTGGCACTGAACGGGGGCTCCTGTGACCATCAGTGACCCAATCCTGTTTTCAGCTGGCCCAGCTGAGGTGTCTCTAGGATGCAAAGATACTGCCAGTATTCGCTGACCTGTCTTTTGACCTTCTTCCTCTCCTGCACATAACTAATTTTGCTCTGCTCTGATCCTGATCCAGATGTATGTTCTCCAAAGAAAAACATACAAGCTGCTCTGGACCACTTTTTGTTCTAGTATCTTATTACATCTCATTGGCCATCATTGAGATGGATCTGGAGCTATGATTGGTCTGGAATCCCATATTCTCTCCATCTTTTAAAACTTATGACCTCCAGGTAATTTTTTTTATTGTTTTTGTTAGTCTGTTGTCCGCCACTATCTAAAAGGCTTTTTTTTCAAGCTTTATTGAAAATCTTTTACTTGTATTAAATTGTAAAGTGAGTATTATTTCAATTAAGTTGTAAAGTGAATATCATTTGAATTTATATATTTCCCCAACTCATGCATTTCATTACTTTACCCCTTTCCCCTCTTAAGCATCACAATCCAACCTCCCTTTATGAAACTGACTCAGGGAGGCAAGGTGACTTACAATGGGTCACTCAGGTAGCAAGTGGCTGGGGATTGGGACTAGAACCCAAATATCCTAATTCCCAGCCTACCCCTCATTCCCTACATCACTCTGAAAAAAGATTTGTGGCTAAGGAGAATTGATTCAAAAGAACATCAGTTTCCAAGCACAATTAGAGGTGATCAAAATAGTTATGGTGCCTCTCTGCAATGAGCTTACAAATGAGTGGCATTTTTTTTTCTTTTTTCTTTTTTTTTTCCTTTTTTTTAGAAAGAAGAAGAAAGAATAAAGGGGGGAGAGAGAACAGAATTCTTGCTCTATTGCCCAGGCTGGAATACAATCTAAGAATAGGTATTAAAAACCTCTTTTGTGCCGATAATTGTACTTAACAACAGAGACAGGAAGGAATAAGGGAAGAAAATAACAAACAGCCAACCAATATTTCATTTAAGTCTGTGAAATGCTATGGAAATGCTGAAGAGTGATTTACTTCCAATTATATAGTACTTTCAGAATAGGTGTAACATGATACTGAGAAAAATGTATGTTCTGGAGACCTGGGATGAAGAATTCTGTAGATATTCACCAAGTTTACTTATTTCAGGTCTAAATTCCCTATTAATTTTCTATCTTGTTGATCCGTCGAATATTAACAACGTGGTATCAAGATCTCCCGCCATTATTGTGCAGGAGTCCAAGTCTCTTTATAAGTCATTTAGAACCTGTCTTATGTATCTGGGTGCTCCTATATTGGGTGCATATATATTTATGATCATTAACTCCTGTTGTTGCATCGATTCTTTTGCCATTATGTAATATCCTTCTTTGTTTCTCTTAGTCTTTGTTACTGTTAAAGTCTATTTTGTTGGAGACAAAAATTACAACTCCTGTTTTTTTTTTTTTGTTTTTTTACTCTTCATTTGATTGGTGAATCTTCCTCCATCCCTTTGTTTTGAGTCTGTGTGTCGATGCTTGTGAGATAAATCTGGATACAGTGTACCAATGGGTTTTGACTTTTTGTTCAATTTGCCTGTCTGTGTCTTTAATTGGGGCATTTAATCCATTTAAATTTAGGATTAATGTTAATATTTGTGAGTTCAGTATTATGATTTAATGCTAACTGTCTATTTTGCCCATTAATTGATGTAGATTCTTCATTATGGAGATACTCTTTACATTTCGGTAAGTTTTTGGGATGACTGATACTGGTTATTCCTTTCTGTTTGTAGTGCTTCTTTCAGAAACTCTTATAAAGCAGGCCTGGTGATGATGAAATCTCCGAGTGCTTGCTTATTTGCAAAAAAATTTATTTTTCCTTCACTTATGAAGCTTCGTTTAGCAGGATATGAGATTCTGGGTTGAAAAAATTCTTTTCTTTGAGGATATTAAATACTGACCCCCACTCTCTTGTAGTTTGTAGGGTTTCTGCTGAGAGGTCTGCTGTGAGTCTGATAGGCTTCCCTTTATGGGTAACCTGACCTTTCTCTCTAGCTGCCCTTAGAATTTTCTCCTTTATTTCAACCCTAGTGAATCTAGCGATTATGTGTCTAGGAGT
>CAUYLG010006291.1:0-42572 GCA_963573385.1 Cacajao melanocephalus | reverse complement strand
TGCTGGAGAGGATGTGGAGAAACAGGAACACTTTTACACTGTTGGTGGGAGTGTAAATTTGTTCAACCATTGTGGCATTTTAAACTTTTTAAAACTTAGTTTCTTCACTGTTTTCAATCTAGTCCAGATTTTTCTTCCATCTTAATTTAGTATTGATAATGTTTACTTTCACAGAGATTATTACATAAAAAATTTAAGTGCATATATATTCTAGTTCTATATTTATGTTACTAACTCCTTCTAAGTTGCTAAGGTTTATATTACTGTTTTCTCACTTAATATATTTTCAGTAGTTTTCCAGGATATCTAATGTATTGTAGCTCCTTCATTATTTTTCCTCTTGAGGACAGAAAACTTCTGAATTTACATATATATGTGCATGTACATATGTATATTATTTATATGTGTATATATAATTTATATATATTTATATATTATATATATATATGTTTAGAAGTTTTCATAGATATATAACATACATACATAAATATGTCTCCTCTTTCTATTCTATTTCTAATTTTCTTTGATTTATTCTTTTGCTTTTTGTATTTCATTTTTTAAAAAATTTGAATTCATACTTCATTTATTTTTTTACTTATTTAATGATAAAAAATTTAAAGCTATGACTTTTACTCTGAATACAGCTTTGGATACATCTCATAAATTTAGTAAATGTAGTTGTAACTGTTTACCAACTATATAATGAAAGTTTATAGTTACTCTTTGACTAAATATTCATTTATATGTGTCTTAATAATTTGTGATTCATCTCATTATTGGTTATTAATTTCATATCACATCCTTTTATCATTGAATCTTGGTCATAAATTATGATTTATATAACTTATACTATGAGAAATTTATGCTAGATTTTGGGTTAAGAATTTATGCCTTTTTGAAAATTAAACCATAAATGATCTCAAAAAATTTATATTGTCTTCTTGTACAGAGTTAAATATATACTGTTAATTATACTTACTATCATATTAATTCTTCTAATTCCACTATAATTTTGTTTACTTCACAGAGTAAAAGTTGAGAGAGATACCTTGAAGTCTTTGATTCTGATGATTATATTTTTTTACTATCATCTTGTTTTATGAGATTTTTTGTTTTATATATTTTGACATCATATTAGCTGGATTCTCAAGTGTTAGTTATTCCCTCAGTTTATTTTTTTATCCTGTCAATCTTCTTTTGCCTGATGTGAGTATTCTATGCCTGTTGTATTTATTATTTAGGCACTTCAGATGTCTGCTATGACAAGAGAAATAGGACAAAGAAGATTGATTTAGGTCAGTCAAGGTGAACCACAATCATGTCAAGAATAATTGACCCCCCCAAACAAAATCCGGATATGTCATCACTGCAGAAGAGACAGTGTCTGACAGCATCAGTTAGCATTGTAGTCAGGAATGCATCCAGCTGGAAATTAGAGAAAACGTTCAACTAGAAGCAGATAAAATTAAAAATAAAGGAAATGTTAAAAGCGAAGAAAAGAAAAAAATTTAAAAAGTTTATGTTCCTTGTGTGAAGAGCACAGGAGGAAAGTAAATGTTAGTATATACTGTGTCCCCCCTAGGCCTCTTCCAAGAAAGCAAGATTAACCAGAGCCCAGAGCCAGTCTCTGAAGACTACAATTGTATTCATTAAAGATTCAACTACTGATTAAAGTATCATATTTAAATCAAACTTATTTTAGGTTTGATTTTAAATTATAGATGAAGTATATCATGAGAGAGGAAATATATTATCTTCAACAATGAACTATTTTTTTTTACTGACCGAATTACATAAGCCAAGGCAAAAATCAAATATTACAAATTTAAATTCCAGGAAACACAAATTTCAACAACTTTTAATACATCAACACTATCTCTATGTACAGATACATTTTTTCATATTTATATGGTAATCAGTATTGATTTGCATACATTAAGGATTATAAAATATTTGTGATCTGAAATATAAACTCTTTCAGAATGTATCTCATCCCAAATAAACCAAAATATAGCCTTTTTTTCTGTTTCTAATAATCATTTTTTCTTTTTTAATTCTACAAAAAGAACACTTGCTATTAAATATCTCTCATTTAAAAACACTTATGGTTATATTTATTTTCTCTTCTATTTGTCTCATGCACTGGAAAAAAGCAAATGGTATAGCAGCATTTTACTATAATTCTGCCATAAGAAAGTGCTAAATGTAAATTCATCTTATGAGTTAATAATGATATATCTCATCTCATATTAATTTCAGTAATTGAATGGGAAAACAGCAAGATCTATTAAAAGGACCATTGCTGGTCAAACACTAATGAGAAAATCTCAGAGTCACTGGCTGTCATGGTAACAGGGCATTATCAAAATCTGATTAACATGCCCAGTAGCTACATAAGCAATAGGCTATACTTCTAATTGTATTGTCTCTATTTGCAAGATGGGTTTTATGTTCCTAAGAGGTGAGAGGGTGGCAAGGCTCTGATTAATTTATATACTGGATATGGAATACACTGCATGTTCACAAATTAGGGTCAGACATCTAGTACTAAAAATACATTATACTTTGGAAAGATTTTGAAAAGTTAAAATTTAAAACAAACTTTGTTTACTCATCATCTTACAAATTTCTAAATTTAAACAAAAATTTTCTATCTAATTTCATAGACATTCATAGCAAAGATAAAAGAAAAATGGTTTTAAAAAGGAGTTTAGTGAAAATATGAAAATAAATCAGTAAGAAATCTTTCCAAGAACAAAATTTCCAAGTAGAATGGTTTAGAAAAGCACCAAGAACTATAGATTAGCAAAAGTAATCAGACCAGAGAGTTTTACAAAGAGGCAGATCCAAGAAGAACGATGAACAAAAAACAGGATTGGTGGCAGGAATGGGCCACAAGGCACTGTGGACAGAGCTTTCCATCTGCCATGGCAATGTATCTGTGTGTGTCTTTAAGAATGTCCTCTCTTCTGTGCCCTTGATCTTTTAGGTACAAAAATTACAGGCCCCAGTGTTTTTAGAATTGCTTTGTTCTTTTTAATATCTTGAATGTCACTGAATTTTTAAAGACATTGATCACTGCTCTCTGATCCTTTTTGGTACGTAACTTAGTTCTAAAAGGAAAACTTCAAAGATTAACTAAGGTAAATTTTGGCATACATTATTGACTAGAAATCTCTGTGCCTTGTCAGGGTTTGCGAGCACAGGGAATGCTAATACTACTTGTACTGAGAAGCTTATTACTCTGGTTAAAAGCATAAGCATTGGGATTAAGTTTTACATGTACCAAATATCAAAAACAATCAAGTCAATATAATGAAAACCCAAGGGGCATTTATCTATACACTTCAAAATTCAGTGGAGGATGTTGTTGCAGAAAGAAAAACATCATCAAAGACAGCAGAGTGAGGAGAGAGAGAAAACAAGCACATTCCTAGAGAGATTAGGCTATTTCTAGGAGTCCTGTGCACTGACCTGGGATGGAAGCAGCAGTCTGAAAGCCAGTCAGTGTGGCCAACTCCTGTGAGAAGCACGTTGCCTTTTGGAATGCCCAACACCTTCCAGAGTCGGTCTTCACCACAGGAGACTAGGATGTCTTTGTGGGGGTGCACGGAGACACTGCACAAGGAAAAAGAAGAAGAGTTAGGGGGAGATAATAGCAAATGTTTTCAGAATGTGAATGAATGAGATGGCAGTGATTATCCAATTTTAGCAAGGCAGGATAGTTTTGAGATTACTGGCCCAAAAATAAAAGGAAGCAGGTTCTACATCTTGGCTAAAGCTCTAACACTAACAGCTTTCTGATCTCCATCAGTCTAATCAGCTTCACTGGATCTCGGATTCCTCGTTTGCAAGATAAAGTGGTTGGTTTAAGTGATTGTGCATGTCTAATTCTGGTTTGAAAAGAGTAATTCTGGATTTTCTTTAAGGGAAGAAAAATTATGTCTACAGTATTTTTGTGTTGGCATATTTGGACCAGTGGTCATAGTTGTTATAGAATCTCAAAATTTTTTTCAAACTACAGTATGTCTTAAATCAGCCATTATGGAAGAAAAGGTCATGAATCATAACCACATTATCATAGTTCTGTAATAAATACTATAAATGAAGCATTAACTTCATGGCCCACTATCTACACAAAGTGAAGGAACTAAAATTCTATCCTAATATACCACTTAAATTGGCTTCAGTCAACTCACAGTACACAAATTACAGTAATGAATTCAAGATGCATAAGGCAATTCCCATTCTATAAAGGAATAGAGGTGAAATGAGAAAGAAGTATGTAAGATTAATGATTAACACATTAAGCACTATTATTTGAACCAGACTCTGATGACTGTGGCTATTTTAATACTGGAGCTAAACTATTTTAAAATCAAAAGTCTACAAGGTTAATGCCTGATATTTTATCTATGGTAATGCTTCAATCTTATTTATATAAAGTTTCATCTATGCCTTACAATGTAATAGGAACAGATGCGTCCAACGTTAAGCACCTATTAAAATTCCAGCCTAAATATTAGTAACAAATTCTTCAGTTTCTCAATCTGGCCATCTAAACTCAAAGACATAATACACTTACTTGCCTATGTGGAGTGGTAAGACATATGATGATTTAAAAAATAGTAATCACATGTTCATTTTTCCCTTAGTCTATTCTATAAATGGCCTTGTTCTTTTCTTCTGCAATATGGATTTTAAGAAATATATTTCCCAAAGAAATCATGGCTCTGGTCCATACCAACATGGCTAACTCCAGGCTTATATGAGAGCAAAACATTTCTCATTATTTATACCTTATATTAATACCATTAAACTCAAAAATTATAACTGAAAAATTATTTTCAAATGAGACACACACAGTTTTGGGAATCTACTGGCTTCAGCATTCACAGCATTCAGGTCAAAGCCACGTAGCCACTATAGGCATGGCCTTCTTTCTAGTGAAACACTGTTTCATTTTTCTCCAGCATTTTGCTGCTCAAAGTAAACACAGTGGAAAGGAAATTATTCATTTTGCAATTCATCATAATGTTAGTTTGTGACTTTCAGAAGGCCAATTCAAGTAAAGAATTTATTACAGCTCCAACCGAATAGAAGATACATTTATAGAACTTAATTAGAAGAAAAATATGATGAGAGGTAAAAAATGTCAGATTAAAATGAATTCTGTATTCAGATGCACACAAGAAGGCAAACCGAACCCTTGAAGCTACTGAGTATGATGTATGTTGGCTCACAGCTTTCCTGGCAGACACACGCACACTTGACCAGATGATAAATTACCCTCTTTAAGTGAAGATAACTAAAATCATTGATGTTTTTACGAACTTTGAAAGATAAGTTTCCAAAATGACTTTTGTGAGAGGAGCTATTTGCAGAAGTTAAGGAAAAAATATAAATACAAACCCACTGATGGCTAATCAGTTTTGTAAGTACTTTTTTCTAACACTTCTCATCCCCTCCACTATGTGGCCTCCTCTGTGACACCTTAAACAACTTTTACTCCCTTCCACATGGACTGATCCTCCTAATCACACTCTGATTTCTTTGCCCATTTATTCCTTTTCTAACACTGGCATAGATACATACATACACACACATATGTGTGTATATATACAAATATATATATATCATTTACAGATACATATATAGTCATATAGACTTATATATATATACGTAGACAAAAGTCATTTACAGACTTTGTATATAGTAAATGACTTTTGTGGATAATTCGACACACATTTCAGCCAGGCATGAAATGCTCTTTAGCTGAATAGAAATATTTTCAGCATATATAGAAAGGAATTTAGTGCTTTCATAACACATTAACAAATACATGATTTTGAATTACTCATGGAATAAGGGCATCAGCAAATACTGGGACATAGCAATAAAGACCCCCAGTGAAGTATTCCAGATCTCAGTTCAAATCACTCCTGTGGGAGAGGAGCACAGTTAAAGGGCCATGGACCAGAAATACTTTCCCACATACAGAAGTTGTGTTATTCTCAACTCCATAATGATATGTATCTGTCATCATCGTCGTCATCATTACCTAATGGTAATGATATTTAACATTGTTTGAAAATTTAATGTGCCCCATACCTGGTATTAAATGCTTAGTTGTCACAAGTAAAATGAAAGCTCAAAAGAGCAGGGATTTATATCTGTATTGTTTGCTGTATACTCAACCCCAATAGTAGCTGGGACATAGTAGTTATTCAATAAACATTCATCAAATACATAACTTAGCGATTGATGTTGGTACTATCAGTATTGTTATTTGATGCCATAGTAAACAGGGTTAGTAGAGATACTATGTAAATTGCCCAAGCTTACATTTGGTAGTGGATGGAAGCCAACTCTGAATCCAGGACAACTCGGCTTTGAGGTTCATGATTTTAGCTACTCATACTTAATATGAATCTTCAATCATTTATTATTTATATGTGTACTATAAACATCAATAAATCCTGTTGCAGAGCTTGGTTGTAACTACTACCATTCCCAGTAAATGCTTAAGTCATTTAGTCATTATTAAACCCTGAGGTAAAGAACCCATTTAGGAACTGTCAGTGTATTATATCAGGGCTGGGTACCACCAGCCACAATAGTTTTAGAGGGGTTAGAAGACTCTGCTCTCAGCCAGGAGTGGTGGCTCATGCCTGTAATCCCAGCACTTTGGGAGGTCAAGGCGGGTGGATCATGAGGTCAAGAGTTCGAGACCAGCCTGCCCAACATGGTAAAACCCCTTCTCTACTAAAAATACAAACAGTAGCCGGGTGTGGTGGTGAGGACCTGTAATCCCAGATACTTGGGAGGCTGAGGCAGGAGAATTGCTTGAACCCGGGAGGTGTCGGTTGTAGGGAGTGAGACTCTGTCTGGAAAAAAGAAAAAAAAGAAGACCCTTCTCTTTACAATTAATATGCTCTGGTACTGCTGGAGAAACCAAGGGAGGAGCACCTCTCCGACAATCTATGTAAGATTTTGTGCAGATTTACTACATGTTGCACTTAACAAGATCTTTAATATGTTTTCTTGTGCTAATAGTACAAGCCTGGTATTATACATCAAGTTGTCAGACGGCACTGACTTTTTTTTTTCATAGAGATCTCTAAAAATAAATGTAGAACAATATTTAATAATCATTGATTCCATAGGCTTTTAATGCATTAAAAATTTACCCAGTTATACTTAGGCCTCAATTTTGACCATTCTGTTTATCTCTGAATCAATCTTTTGAAGAAGCTGAAGAATAAGAGTAACAACCAATACTTTACAGAAGTCAGTTCCTCTTCCCAAAATTGCATACATTAACTCATTCCATGGCTATAATACTGTCATATCTTGGAGATACTCCAGGCTTGGTTTTAGACAATCTCGATAAAGTAAATATCACAATAAAGCAACTCATGCAAACTTTTTGGTTTCGCAGTACACATAAAAGTTATGTTTACCCTATACTATAGTATATTAAGTATATAAGAGCATTATGTCTAAAATGCCAATGAAAAATACTTTATTGCTAAAAAATGCTAATGATGATATTAACATTCATCCAGTCAATCTTTTTGCTGGCGGAGGGTCTTGTGTTGATGTTGATGGCTGCTGACCAATCACAGTTGTGGTTCCTGAAGACCGAATGGTTGTGGCAATTGAAAATAAGACAACAATCAAGTTTGCCACATCAATGTACTTTTTCTTTCAAAAAGATTTCTCTGTAGCATGTGATGCTGTTTGATAGTATTTTACCCACACTGAAACTTCTTTCAAAACTGGCGTCAACCCTCACAAATATCTTCATCAAATATGTTTATGAAATATTTCAAATCCTTCATTGTTAGTTCAACAATGTTCACAGCATCTTCACCAGGAGTAGATTCCATGTCAATAAACTACATTCTTTGCTCATCAGTAAGAAGCAACTCTTTATCCATTCAAGTTTTATCATAAAATTGCAGCAATTGAATCGTGTTCTCAGGTTGCACTTCTAATTCTAGTTCTCTTGCTCCTTCCATCACATCTGATGTGACTTCCTCCACTGAACTTCTGAACCTCTCAAAGTTATCCATGAGGGTTGATATCAACTTATTTCAAACTTCTGTTAATGTTTATATTTTGATCTCTTCCTATGAATCATGAAAGTCTCTTCCCAGAAGGTTTTCAGCTTACTTTGCCCAGATCCATCAGAGGAATCACCTATGGCAGCTATTGACTTACAAAATGTACTTTTTAAAAAATAAGAATTGGAAGTTGAAATATATCCATGGGATGCAGAATTGATGTTGCTTCAGCAGGCATGAAAATATTTTGTCTCCTTGTACATCTTCATCATAGTCCTTGGATGACTAGGTGAATTGTCAATGAGAAATATATTTTGTAAAGAATCTCTTTTTTTTCTAAACAGTAGGTCTCAAATGTGAGCTTAAAATCCTCATTAAACCATGCTGTACACAGTCAGGCTGTCATCTAGGCAAGATCCTAGGATTTTGAAAATGGTCAATGAGCATTGGCTTCAACTTCAAGTTGCCAGCTGCATTAGCCCCTAACAAGAGAGTAAACCTGTCATGTGGAGTGGGGAAGCCAAGCACAAATTCACCCCTCTAGCTGTAAGAGTTTTAAATAATATATTCTTCCAATAAAGGGCTATTTAATCTATGCTAAATTTTTTTTTTTTTTGAGGCAGAGTCTTGCACTGCCACCCAAGCTGGAGTGCAGTGGAGTGATCTCAGCTCACTGCAACCTCTGCCTCCTGTGTTCAAGCCATTTTCTGTCTTCAGCCTCCTGAGTAGTTGGGATTATAAGGGCCCACCACCATGCCCAGCTAATTTTTGTATTTTTGGTAGAGACAGGGTTTTGTCATCTTGGTCAGGCTGGTCTCAAATTCCTGACCTCAGGTGACCCACCTGCCTCGGCCTCCTAAAGTGCTGGGATTACAGGTCTGAGCCACTGCACCCTATGGTGAAGATTTTGTTTTTCAGTTTAGCCACCTTTCTCAATTATCTTAGCTATATCTTCTGGATAACTTTGTATAGCTTCTACTTCAGCATTTGCTGCTTCACCTTATACTTTTATGTTACGGAGATGGCTTCTTTCCTTAAACCTCATAAACCAAACTCTGCTAGCTTCAAACTTTTCTTTTGCAGCTTTTGCACTTACCAGCCTTTGCGGAATTGAAGAGAGTTAGGGCCTTGCTCTAAATTTGGCTTTGTCTTAAGGAAATGTTGTGGCTGGTTCCATCTTTCATATAGACCACTACAAGTTTCTCATGTCAGCCATAAGGCTGTTATGCAGTCTTATCATTCATGTGTTCACAGGAGTAGACCTTTTTATTTCCTCCAAGAACTTTTATTTTGCATGCACAACTTGGCTGGCTGTTTAGCTTAAGAGGCCCAGCTTTCAGCCTGTCTCAGCTTTCAACATACCTTCCTTACTATACTTAATCATTTCTAGCATTTAATTTAAAGTGAGAGACATGCAACTCTTCCTTTGCTTGAACATGCAGAGACCACTGTAGGGTTAAGTGGCCTCATTTCAATATTGCTGTGTCTCAGGCAATAGGGAGGCCTGAGGAGGCGAAGACAGATAGGGAAATGGCAAACTGGTGGGAGAGTCAGAACAAACACAACATTTAACGATTAAGTTTGCAGTTTTATATGGGCATGGTTCTTGGCATCCCCCCAAAAATTAAAACAGTAACATCAAAGATCACCAACCATACATGACCATAACAGATATAAGGAGAATAAAAAAGTTTGAAATAATGCAAGAATTATCTAGACGTCGCACAGAAATATGAAGTGAGCCCACACTGTTGGGAAAAAAAATGGTGCTAATAAACTTGCTTCACGCAGGGTTGCCACCAACCTTCATGATGTGGTTTGGCTCTGTGTCCCCACCCAAATGTCACCTTAAATTGTAATAATCCCTACATGTCAAAGGTGGAACCAGGTGGAGAAAATTGAATCGTGGGGGTGGTTTCCCCCATGCTGTTCTCATGATAGTGAGTGAGTTCTCATGAGATCTGATGGTTTTATAAGAGACTTCCCTCTTCGCTCTGCTCTCATTCTCGCTCCTGCTGCCCTACAAAGAGGTGCCTTCCACCGTAATTTTAAGTTTCTTGAGACCTCTCCAGCCACATGGAACTGTGAATCAACTAAACCTCTTTCCTTTATAAATTACCCAGTCTTGGATATGTCTTTACAGCAGTGTGAGAATTAACTAATACAGTAAATTGGTATACAGAGTGGGATGCTGGTGTAAAGATACCTGAAAAGTGGAAGCAACTTTGAAACTGGGTAACAGGCAAAGATTGGAACAGTTTAGAGGACCCAGAAGAAGACAGGAAGATGTGGGAATATTTGGAACTTCCTAGAGACATGTTGATTGGTTTTGACTAAAATGCTGCTATTGATATGAACAATGAAGTTCAGGCTTAGGTGGTCTCAGATGGAGATGACGAACTTGTTGGGATCGGGAATAAATGTGACTCTTGCTATGCTTTAGCAATGACACTGGCAGAATTTTGTCCCTGCCCTAGAGATCTGTCGAACTTTGAACTTGAGAGATGATTTAGAGTATCTGGCAGAAGAAATTTCTAAGCTGCAAGCATTCAAGTTGTGACTTGGGTGCTCTTAAAAGCATTCAGTTTTAGGCATTCACAAAGATATCATTTGAAATTGGAACTTATGTTTAAAATGGAAGTAGAGCACACAAAGCTCAGAAAATTTGCAGCCTGATGATGAGATAGAAAAGAAAAACTGATATTTCTGAGGAGAAATTCAAGTGGGCTGCAGAAATTTGCATAAGTGATGAGGAGCCAAATTTTAATCACCAAGATGATGGGGAAAATGTCTTCAGGGCATGTTAGAGGTCTTCATGGCAGCCCTTCCCATCACAGATCCAGAGGCCTAGGAGGAAAAAATGGTTTCATGGGCCAGGCCCAAGGCCTTGCTGCTTTGTGCAGTCTTCATATTCAGTGCCCTGCATCCTGGCCATGACTCACAGAGTCCAACATACAGCTCAGGCCTTTGCTTCAGAGGGTGCAAGCCCAATACCTTGGCAGCTTACATGTGTTGTGCCTGTGAGGGGAGCAAAGTTAAGAACTGAGGTATGGGAACCTCTGCCTGGATTTCAGAAGATGTATAGGTATGCCTGGATGTCCAGGCAGAAGTTTGCTGCAGGGGCATATTCCTCATGGAGAACCTCTGCTAGAGCAGTGTGGAAGGGAAATGTGGATTTCAAGCCCCCAGAAAGAGTCCCCAGTGGGGCACTGCCTAGTGGAGCTTTGAGAAGACCACTGTTCTTCAGACTACAGAATCGTAGGTCTAATGACAGCTTGCACTGTGAACCTGGAAAAGCTTCAGACAATGCGCATGAAAGCAGCTGGGAGGGGGTTGTACCCTGCAAAGCCACAAGGATGGAGCTGCCCAAGGCCATGGGAGTCCACCTCTTGCATCAGTGTGATCTGGATATGAGACATGGAGTCAAAGGAGATCATTTTGGAACCTTAAGGTTTAATGATGGGGCCTCTAGCCCCTTGCTTTGGCCAATTACTCCCATTTGGAATGGGTATATTTACCAAATGCCTGTATCCTAGGAGGTAACTAACTTGCTTTTGATTTTGCAGGCTCATAGGCAGAAGCAACTTGCCTTGTCTCAGATGAAACTTCGGACTTGGACTTTTGAGTTAATGCTGGAATGATTTAAGACTTTGGGGGACTGGAAGGAACGTGATTATGTTTTAAAATATGAGGGCATGAGATTTGGGAGAGGCCAGGGGTGAAATGATATGCTTTGGCTCTGTGTACACACCCAAATCTCACCCTGAATTGTAATAATCCCCAAATGTCAAGGGCAGGACTAGGTGAAGAAAACTGAATCATGGGGGTGGTTTCCCCCATGCTGTTCTTGTGATAGTACGTGAGTTCTTATGAGATCTAATGGTTTCATATGGGGCTTCCCTCTTTGCTCTGCTCTTATTCTCTCTCCTGCTGCCCTGTGAAGAGGTGCCTTCCACCATAATTGTAAATTTCTGGAGGCCTCTGCAGCCATGCAGAATTATGAGTCAATCAAACCTCTTTTCTTTATAAATTTCCCAGTCTCAGGTATGTCTTTATAGCAGTGTAAGAATTAACTAATATACTTCAGTTAGAAAAACATGCAATATCTATGAAGTACAATAAAATAAGGCATTCCTATACTCCTATGAGTTAGTTTACCACTATCCCCATTTTTCCAGGTGGAGGAATTGGGACACATAGAGGTTAAGTGATCCACCCAAGGTCACAAAGCTAGGAAGTGGCAGAGCCAGAATATGTGAACTTGAGTGAACTGCCTCGAGTCTGTATCTTTAAGTAGAGTGAGCTCAGTACCTCAGTTGCTTTTCCTTTCTTAGATGAAAGCAAGAGCAGAGAATGTTGTTTTATGTATGTCTAGAAGATTTATTAGCATGCATTTTGAAGTTTCAAAAGCACTGGCCTTTTTTGTCATTTTCTAACTATGCATAAAAGGTTATAACTATTATTACTTGCTATTTTCTGAAAATTGTCTAGATTTAGGGTGGTCGTGGGGTGGATAAAACAAAGATAATCACTAAAGAAGCGCTTATGGTCTAAAGCAGAGGTTGGCAAACTTTTTCTGGAAAGGGCCAGAGAGTAAATATATTACACTATGGACCATGTGTTATCTGTTTTAACTTTTCAGTTCCACCGTTGTGGCATGAAAGCAGACATAGACCAAACATAAATGAATGATCAAGGATGTGTTTCAACAAAATTTTATTTTCAAAACAGTTGCTGGGCTCGGTTTGGCCTGTGGGCCATAGTTTGCTGATCCCTATATATTTGCATGAAATGGAGTAAACTAGTGTTTAAGACTGTGGGCTCTGGAGTGAGATGCGAGTTTGAACTCTTGGCTCCAGTGTTAACTAGCTAGGAATCCTTGGATAAATTTCCTTATCAGTAGTTTTCTCAGTCTCCTCACCTGAAAAAATGGGACTACTATAGTATTGATCACATAAGCTTATTATGGGAATTTTTAAAGTTAACACTTGTAAAGGACTTAGGATAGTGCTAGACACATAATGAAAAGTTAGTGAACATTATCATAGCACAGAGAGACAGGGTCCCCGGGGTCTGCCTGCCTAGATTTGAAGAATGGCCTACAACTTAATTACTAGCTGATAATGTTGTACATCTCAGCTTTCTTATTTGTCAAAACAGGGTAAAAATACTGATCCATCAGGGCATTTGAGGATAAAATAAGTTGAAATATGTAAAGTAGTTAGAACAATTATCTGAACATTTGTCAGCTTTCCACAAATGACAACTAGTATTACTATTATTCAACATTACTGAAGTTCATTGTAATTTGGCCCTTCCTATAGTTAACATCTATCAGTCATACTTACGTCTTTTAAAGATCCTAGGTAGGACATTCACTACTCACAACTGTAGATATTAACAGTTAAATGATGTTTTCTCTTAGTTTTGATAAACATTGGACATTGCAGTGTTTTATATGATGTTAAGTCACTCTGACAAAAATGCAGCCATCGTAAATAACACTTTCCCAAGTAATTTTGTGATTGTTTCATGATATAGATTGCAGAAACACACTGAGGGAAACAGTGGAAAGTATGTACATACCCACTCTTATCCTTACTTGCATGTATGCAACTCATACAATGTAGTTGCTGATATTGGTGGAAAAGTTCATTTTAGACCCTGGCATGCGGAGCTAAAGATAGCAGGATACCTCTCCTCAAGATTTGTCTCCAAATAGGTCTTCCTCTTGTAACCATAAAATGACTTTCATCCTCAGAGATATCATCCCAAAGTTCTAATAAATAAGAATAATAAGCTTTTGCTTAATTTCTTCCTGGAACCTGCTCTAAGTGCCACAAAGTCATTTTACTTCAAACTTTGAATATAAGCCTTCTACTTCCCTTTAACTTACTATTAATTATAATTACAAGATTCAAAGAGAAAGGCGCTGTCACCACATTCCTAAGTTAATAAGCTTGCAAGTAGGGTGAAAATCATGTAGGAACAAAGCTTAGACATTCAAAAAAAGACAATGTGGTGAATGCTAGTCCTGCTTCTTAATCAAGTCATGTCCTAATGAAGTATCCATAAAATGTTTTGTTATACAATATACGAGGCACATTACATAAAATATTATGTTCTGGCAGAGATTTTCTTTCTTTTATAATAGGACACATTTCTTATAATAGACCACATGATATATGCTTCAAAAGCTCTCCTCTCTAATTGAAATTGTTCTTTCCAGTAGTGGCATTACAGAAGGATATTTTGGAGGGAGTATGTGTAGGTGTTCAGTGAACACTGTTAATTATCAGTAGAGTCGGTGACGTAAGCACCACTGTTAGAGTTTTCAAAAGAGAATATTAATCCAAAAAAAGATTGTCACAAGAAAGACTAATTAGATGCCCTTGTCTTCCTTTTAGGTTATTCAGCATTGTAAATGTTTCCTTCACTTCAGTTCACAGGCTCTAATTATTGCCAAAACAGAAGATGCACAGTAGGTGGAAAATAAATCAGTATCAAAATGTGTGCCCCATGAACGTAAGGTGACCGCTTATGTACTTGTCCTTAAAGACAACACACACTCACAGATTATGTATGCTTTAATCAGTTTGCCAGGACAAATAAATAAAAAGGAGTTGTCTGACTGTTGCTCAGTTAGTAACTCCATCTTATATCATGATGTGCATCTGCATTTACATAAAGTACTTTAACATGAAATTTTTTAATTATTCCAGCAAATATATGTTTAAAAGCCTACGACGTAGTATGCAATACAGAGGCATCACTCTCAGAAAGCTTACCTCTGAGTAGAGGAGAACAAATAACAAAGTACTGAACAAAATAACTCAGCTACAAAGAAAATGTTATAAAGTGATACAATAATTTGAGAGACAATGTTATTTTTGACCAGGTGGTCAGAGGAGCCTACATTGAAGACATGACCTCCCAGCTGAGACCAGAATGATAAGGAAGAAGAATCTTTAGGATGGTCTAGGGGCATATGGTTTCAGTCACAGGTGACAGCAAGTGCAAAACGCTAGGCTGCAAGGAGGTGGTGCACTCAAGGGACAGAAGGAAAGCCAAGGTGGAAGAGAATGAGCAAGGAGGACTGTGTTGAGGATGGACAGGAAGTGAGAGGAGGCAAGAACCAAGTCATGTAGGGCCTTTGGACTGAGGAAAGAAGACCAAATTTCTCCTAAGATCATTTCACGGTTTTAAGTAAGAGAATTACATATGATTGGTATGTTTTTAAAACATCTCTGTAGCTGCTCTGTGGACAATGGAAAAGTGAAGAACAGGAGAAGAAATGGGGACACTAACTTGGAGAGTACAGTAGTGACCCAAGGTCTATTTAAACTACGGCTCCTCATCTTGATGGCAGATGTCGCTTTAGTGTATTGGTATTTTCACCACCACCTTCAGGAAAGGTCAACTCATAGCTGTCCTCGCCATTAAAAAATATTTAATAATTAAGTATACTTAAAAAGTGCCAAGGTGAAATGCAAATGCAATAAAAGTCACAAAATAAATGTGTATACAGAACACAATAATTTCAAATCTGTCAAAATAAGATGGTGGATCTTATTCATTTTCAGAAGACAGCTAAGTAAATGTAAAAACAAAAAAATGCAATCTTAATACTTCCCTAGCACTTCAGGTTTTAAATATTGTGAGATTATGGGTTTTATTCAAAGCGGAGTAGGACTTACATCATTAGGATCTGGAAAGTAGCACTGTCTTTTCATATTTCACTAGAGTAGAGCAGTTTTACTTTTTTTTTTCAGTTTGTGGACTTATTATTAACACCCTAGAGGGTAGTGAATGCTAAAGTTTCAGTCTTTTCTTTCTTCCCAATCTTATACATACAGCGTATGCCTTGCTATCTGGCTGGTAGTGCTAATCCCAATCCTTGGCAAGGTAAGAGGCAGCCAAGACTGGATGTCTGCTCTGGCTCAACTATAGGGAAAGGGCTTACGTAGTGACTTAGACTTAATAGATACTCAATGGATACTGTGATTAAAATTCACCCATGTTGTAGAACATTATAACATTCATCTATATTATCAGTTTATTTTTATTTTGAGGGAGTCTTGCTCTGTCACTGAGGCTAGAGGGCAGTGGCACGATCTTAGTTCACTGCAACCTCTGTCTTCTGGGTTCAAGTGATTCTCCTGCCTCAGACTCTTGAGTAGCTGAGATTACAGATGCCCACCACCACACCTGACTAATTTTTGTATTTTAGTAGAGACTGGGTTTCATCATGTTGGTCAGGCTGGTCTCAAACTCCTGACCTCAGATGATCCACCCACCTCGGCCTCGTAAAGTGCTGGATTACAGGCGTGAGCCACTGTGGCCAGTGCGTTTTTATCAGTTTATAGATTCAACCCAAATCATTTTAAACATGGTATCGATTCTTTGGCCTTTCTCATCCCATGTAAAGAAGCTGTTCTGCACAACTTTCTAAAAACTTGTATTTTATTCTTAAATTTGATAGCAGCATTTTATACTTCTGAACTAAAATTTTAGTTTAATTCTGAATATAAGCACTTCTCTAGGAAAAGTCCTCCGGGTGAATAAAGTCAAGTTTTAGCTAACCGTGATTAAATTAATTATTAAATAAGGGTAATACTATTTTGTCCTTTTAAATATACTAATGTAAATGTTTCTTGGAAATTTGTAGACTGATATGTTATAAGAAAAAAATCCAAATTACAAATAAAAATATAAAGATTTACATTTTATAATATTCAGCCCAAAAATCATTTACGGAAAGTCAACATACAAGCAAGTACGCAGCCTAATAATCTTTCCTAAGTCACCACTGACCAAACCTCATCAACAAACATTCTCTTGCCCTCCTGTCTTCCATCCCTCTTTCTACCCAGAAGAAAAATCATAAAAACCAGAATTTCTCTTCCCAAAGGCGAGTCTTAGAAACTAGAACCTATCTCCTACAAAGTAAGCCATAAAATCTTCTCTCTTTTTCCTTAAAGATCTTCATTCCAGAGAGGTCCTGCCCT
Source organism: Cacajao melanocephalus (assembly GCA_963573385.1). Classification (NCBI taxonomy): domain Eukaryota; kingdom Metazoa; phylum Chordata; class Mammalia; order Primates; family Pitheciidae; genus Cacajao; species Cacajao melanocephalus. The sequence goes on along the minus strand of CAUYLG010006291.1, from coordinate 25,495 downwards.
ATACTTGAAAAGAAGAATGCTATACAGGGAGGCCAGAAGAATCTGAATTGTAATGCCTTTCTGGGTTTCCCCTTCCAGTTTATTACCATTAAAGCATAGCCTTTTGTCCAATCACTTTTTTTTTTTTTTTTTTGGTTAAGATTATGAAAACCCTATCACCTGCTTTATTTCTAGAGAAGGGTAAAAGGAGAAAATATTTACTTGAATTTGAAGGGGAGCTAAACTGGAAGCAACAATTTCAGGCCTCTAAGGTTCCTCTGATCCATAAGGGAATGCTGAAATTTCCTTGTTTGGAGATTCAAAAAGTTTAATTTTTCCCTAGAGCAAGATCAACAATTTTCAATGGGATAAAAGAATAAAGAACAAATTCAATAGCACCAAAAGGGGTTTTAACACAGAAAACAGGGCCACTCCTTTTAAATGCAAATGTTTACATTAAAATATGTTCATAAATTATAGTTGTTATTTTTCCTCTTGATTCAACATTTCTTCCTCCCCTAACAGGAGCTGTAGAACCTGAAGAGCATGTGCATTACTAACCAGATATACAATCCAGCTGCCCCTTCCAAACCGGAATCTGATTACTAACGGACTAGACTCAGGGCTGCTTCCAAGGGATGGGAAGCAGTAACTACGCTCTCAGGGAAAATGGGTACTGAGGATGCCACCAGTCAAAGAGCCGAACGCTGTGCACTGGGTCCAAGATGACTTGTACACCCTGTTCACTGTGCAGTTTCTGACCACCAAGGACAGGGTAATCTTGGAACACCAGTCTTACTCGATGGTGCCGCATGTCCGTGCTCACATTGATAGTAAACAGACTAAATATCATTCCCATGACAATCGGAATAAAGATGAAATTGAGGGTGGTGACCTGCAGTAGGCAGCAGTCCTGGTCTGGGTTGGTATGAACATCTTCATACTGAACGGGAGGCTGCAATTCCTCCTTTACACTTGCTCTTTAACCTAGGGGACTGCTTCTTAAACTTGAGGTTGAATTCCCACATTGGTTCCTGTCTGTTCCCAACAATCTTTCTGCACCAGAAAAGTAAGCATTTGGAATTCTTCAATGTGCTGGGGGTTCTTTCTGGAATGGCTGGATTCTTGGAGATTCAAGCAGCAAATGGCTCAAACATATGAAACAGAGATTCCATTGACTCTGGTCACAGGCGCAAAGGCAGGGAAGCATCCTGTCCAATCACATTTCTATTCGACTGTCCATTCTTCATCAAAACTAAACATAGACAGTATTCCCTGGGCTTTAGGTTTTCATTTTTTAAGTTTTCTGTGTTATATAAAACTTGTATTAAACAAATTTGTTTTTGCTTTTCTCTTATTAATGTGCCTTTGTTAAAGGAATGCCAGTCCTGACCCTTACAAGGAAAGGTATCACATCTTTCTGGTTTTCCTGTAATCCATACAATGTCATTTCCATTTTCTTCAAAGTTATTCAACTTTCTAATATTTAAAAGAAATACCATTTCAAAATACACAGATTCAACTAAAGGAAATTTGTAAACTTCAAAGACAGGAGAATCAATACCTACTATTTTGGTAAATGGAATGAGGACAATCAACTAAACAGGTTAACTACCTCCGGATTTATAAAAATACCTCCTGGAACCTTCCTGATACCTTAGCAGCTGAACATTTTATGGCACACAGTTTTATATATACTGTGCTTCATGTTACAAACTCACTGCACTTCTTTATGATTTGACAAGTTTGAGAAAATACATTACACACTTCTGTTCTAAAGAAACCCATTTCAGTAATAAAGTTTATTTGGTTATTTCATGTTTCAGCAATTTACAAGAATTTTGTGTTGTTGTGAATGTAAAATTTTCCATTTCATATCTTATATTAGTGACAGAGAGTAGATTCTTTGGAATGACAGTCAAACTTCCTATGGTAAGGGCTTTAACATGAAAATCTCTTTTCTAGGAGGATATTTAGAAATATAGACTACCTATAATCTAGAAATAAGTGGAATAATTACAACCGAAGACATAAAATTGAGGTAAATATACATGCTGTAGTATAGAATTCACTTCAATGTGGCCCAATTTATTAGATACCACCAAGCCAATGTGATGACTGTAATGACATATAAATATTGACTTTTTTGTATCTATTTTATAAATAAATCGGAAAGCCAATATTAATTATTTATGTTTTTTTTAATCATTGAAGTATACTCATCAAACTTCAGCACTTTCACAAAATAAAGTGCTATGGTTTGGATATGTTTTGTTTGTTTGTTTCCACTAAATCTCATGTTGAAATTTTATCTCCAGTTTGGTGACGTTGGGAGGTGGGGCCTAGGTAAGAGGTGTTTGGGTCATGGGGGTGGATCCTTCATGGATGTCTTGGTGCCATTCTCACGGTGGTGGTTAGTTCTAACTCTATCAGTTCCTGCATGAGCTAGTTCTTTAAAAAAGCCTGGTACCTCCCTGTTCCTTCTCTTGTTTCATCTCCTGCCATGTGATCTGTGCATAAGCTGGCTCTCTATTACCTAATGCCAAGAGTGGTAGCAGACTGAGGTCCTCACTACATGCAGATGTCCAATCTTGAACATTCCAACCATCCAGAATTGTGAGACGAATACATCTTTTTTACTTTATAAATTACTCACCCTCAGGTACTGCTTTACAGCAACACAAAGCCATAAGGTTTGGAATTTGAAGCATATGTTGAAATTAACCCAAGTTATATATATTTATATGTCAATCTGAGTCTCAGTTTCTACACTAAAATTTCTAAGTAAAAAAAATTGTTTCTTTAATTTTTTTTGGATTTTTAAAATTGTCAACTTAAAATGAAATTTACATGTCAATCTGATTTATTGTTTTATATTTATTTATTGATTTATATTTACATATCAATCACATGTATATTTACATATAAATCAATTACATATAAATTGATTTATGTTGACATATATGTCAGTATGTAAATATAAATTGATTTATATTGACATATATGTCAGATTTATATGTCAATATGAGTCTCAGTTTCTACACTAAAATTTATAAATAAATTTATTTTTAGAATTAAAAAAATTATAGGTATAAAATTTCCAATAAAAAATTCCTAAGACTGAATAAGTTTCTATTATCATAGCTCCACTGTGTCGTAGGCCATGCACAGACACTAATGGGAACAAGAGGAATAGATCAAATGGGGTTTGGTGCTCACTATATGTAACTGGAGATGCTGGCAAGGGAAACTGAAGAGTTGCGAGGGGTGATAACCTGCATCAGTTTCCAGTGGATGGGAGAGAGGAAATAGGAATGGGAAGAAGGGAACAGGTGTATAAACTGGAATTATAAAAACACTTTGATAAAGTTGTTAAAAATTACTCCACGAACACAAATAAGGTGAATTCAGAGGTGGCAACCAGATAGATATAGCTAGAAATGATAAATGGAATGAAAAGTACATGTTTAAGGGGAAGGATTAGGTGGCCAACTCAGCCAAGGTAAAAACTGATGAACATATAAGGTTGTGAGACGTAAATCCAAAAACAGAAGCGCAGTATCCAGAAATGGGTCTAAACAATGACAAATTAAGAAAACTAAGGAATAGACATGAAATGAGTCCTGATAATCTGTCATGTGGTAGGATACCACTTTAAGTGTCTTTTACTTCCACACAGTTATCTCTGCATCTTAAATTCTGCTGATATCTTTTTTCTTCTAATTCACGTGAAACAAGCAAAAATAAAGAGATGTCTGTTCACTCTTCATTCATTCACTTTGGGTAGGAAAAGAGCACAGAGGGAGCATCTGAACAGCAACTTACTACAATCCAGACAAGAGCTAGAGCTTCCATTTTTACAGACCAAACAGGAGTAATTTCACAGATATTCAGCTGAATAATTTATTCTCTACACTGAGTTCAACCAAATTCATGGAAAGAAATAAAAGGTATGCACCATTCCCAGTTCTATCAATCACACAACTTAATCATCTCTCATTAAATAACTCAAATTGCTTTTCTTATTTCAGCACTGAATTTCTACACACCTCTCTCAAAATTACCCAAAGATTCATCTATAACATATGTCACTGCCTCCAGTTACTTTTTGTACTATATGCCTGTGTGTGTGTGTCATTTGCTTATAACATTTTGTTGTCCTTTTCAAGGAGAGAGAATTCACGCAAGAGTAACCAGGATAATTCCTTGTCTGTTACAGTGTTTATTTCTCCTTAACTATGCTTGTTTTAACTCTGTCTGGGACCTGTTTTCCTCTGACTACCTCACTTATGTACACATAAGAATGCACGAGAATCAAATGGTTTGGATGTTGGTCCTCACCCAAATCTTATGTTGAAATGTAATCCCCAATATTGAAGTTGGGGCTTGGTGTGAGATATTTGGATCATGGAGCTGGGTCCATCATGAATGGCTTGGGCCATCCGTTTGGTGATAAGTTAGCTCTCCCTCTTAGTTCACATAAGATCCGATTGTTTAAAAGTATGTGACATCTCAATCATTCAGTCTTTCTCTCTTGCTTTTGCCATGTGATATGCCAGCCCCCCTTTGCCTTCCACCATGATTAAAAGCTCCTGGAGACTTTGCTAGAAGCTAAACAGATGCCAGCACTACACTTCTTATAAAAACTGTAGAACAATGAACCAATTAAACCTCTTTTCTTTATAAATTACCCAGTCTCAGGTATTTCTTCATAGCAGTGCAATAATGACATAGCACAATGTCCATACCAAAACCTCTGGAACCTGTGAATATGCTTAAAATAGGAAAATTATCCTGAGGGGTGGATCTAGTCTAATCACAGCAGTTCTTATAAGCAAGGGAAATTAAATGAGGCAGAGAGTAGGTCAGAGAGATGCAAAGCATGAGGAAACTTAATCCACCTTGCCTGTTTTGAAGATGAAGCAATGGTGGCAAGAGTCATGAAACAAGGATGTCCTCTGGAAGTTAACAAGTACTCTACCCCACAGCCAGCAAGGAAACAGGAAGCTCAGTTCTACAACCACTAAACCTGAAGTCTGCCCACAACCTGGATGAGACGGGAAGCACACTCTATCTCAGAGCCTCCAGGTAAGAGACTAGACCTGCTGACCCTTTGATTTTAGCTCAGTGAGATCCTAAGCAGCAGCACCCATTGAGGCTATACAGACTTCTGACCTACAAAACTGCGAGATAATAAATTAGTGTTTAAGCCACTAAATTGGTGCTAATTTCTTATAGCAGCAATAGAAAACAGATGCAGTATAACAATGAGTAACAAAGGAAATTAAATTAAAATACATATATTACATGGAATATGAAATTATCATTTCCAGTATTGTGATAAATGGGTCTCAATGTATTAGATTAATTGTTTACAATAAAAATAACTCCATTATTATTTTATTTACAATTATATCATTTTATATCAAACTAACTAGATGAAACACAATTTTAAGACATGGACTGGTTTTACTAATGGTATTTTTTATTGGTTTTGAACCATACAGAACATTGTAATTGAGTCAGAAAAACTGTAGTCAAAAAAAGTAAGTAAAATAAGCTACTTTAACGTCCATCACAATGAAATGTTAAATTCATCTTATTCTAAGAGGAGTTTCTTCAGGCACTATTGGCAGATAATTTCAGCAGGGATATATACATACACATGTCTATAATATTATACTACATTATATGTAATTTATACTTTAGTATAATATATTCCATATGTACTTGTAAGTTCTAAACCTTTCTAAACAGGCTTCAACTGATTTTATCAGATTTTTGGATTATCAATGGTAAATTCTTTTTCCCTAAAAGATAAATGTAAAACTAATTTTCAAAACAATATTCAACAGTTTTAAAAATCACAATAGTTTACAAAATATTTTGGATCGTTGTTGGTATGTTTTCACTTATAAAAGTAATTAAGGCATATGAATTTATGTCAAATTATCTGACTAATGACTTGCACTAGCCAATGAGATACCAGTAAATTTATCACACTCAAGAGACTTGAAAAGTATTTGTATGATTTGGAAGGGTGCAGTGGCTCACACCTGTAATCCCAGCACTTTGGGAGGCCGAGGCATGCAGATCACAAGGTCAGGAGTTTGAGACCGGTCTAACCAACATGGTGAAACTCTGTCTCTACTAAAAATACAAAAATTAGCTGGGTGCAGGGGCATGCACCTGTAATCCCAGCTACTCAGGATTGAGGCAGGAGAATCGCTTGAACCTGAGAAGTGGAGACTGAAGTAAGGAGGTTGTGCCATTGCACCGTAGCCTGGGTGACAGAGCAAGACTCTGTCTCAAAAAAAAAAGAAAGAAAGAAAATGATTAGGCTTGCCCTTTCCCACTGCTACCCCAACTGCACTTTCATCATGAGAAGATATCTATCTGTCTTAGTCTGATGGAGGATGAGACATGGAGCAGAGAAAAATGTCCTGATTTTCACCTCAAACCAAATCAGCTGATTCACACATCTGTGTGAGTTCAGTTAAGATCAGAATAACCACCCAGCTGAGCCCAACGACAAATAGCAGAACTGCCCAGCTGACTATACCAGATGCCTGAGCTTTAAACCCTTACCACTGTGTGCCACTGAGGTTTCATGGTATTTTGGTTTTGTTTTAGTTTTTAACAAAGAATTAAGGTGATGAAAGCTAACTGATACAGATGCACTTTTATAACACTTTGTATCAGAAAAATTGTTCTTTCCTTATTTTACCCACTTATTGCTATTGAAATAAGAAATTCTTTGTGTACATATTGCTTTGAGCTTATTAACACTGTTCATGTTCATTAGAATTAAGAATATAGTTAGACATATAAAATAGTAAATATTTAGAAACTTTTTTCATTATATATATATGTACTTGATTTAAATGACAATTTGCTCAGGACAAAGTATTTAATCTATTTTAGAAATTATAACATTTAGAATCACAGTCATAGGACAATGGAGCCAGAAGGGATTGCCCATTTGAATAATGTTTTATGCAAATATACCATGTTATATATGCATTGTGAAAAATGTTGAATTCCAGATTCACTCTTTACTGCCACTTAGTATATTTTTGGATTATATTCTCTATTTCCAATTTATCTGTATTGCTATGTATGCAAAACAATTTTACTATTATCTTACAACAACCTTTAATTTGGAAAGCAGATCAATTTCAAAAAGCAGTATTACATAAAGATGAATGACCAAAAACATTAAAAATAGTTACTTTATGACATTGTTTCCCTTCACCGGTAAAGACAGTAAAAAACTGGCTATAACTGTGAATATTTAAAACTAATTTTAAAATAATTTATGCTCTTCAGACCCTACACCGTATTCATAATCAATTAGCATTTACTGACCATTATAAGTCCAAGACCTCATGAATCAAGAAACGAGAACAACATAAAATGACTTTTCTGTGTTGTTAGATTTGTAATCTGAGGTATTTAATTTTGCCTTCTGTAAACTGGTGAATACTATGAATGTTATATGAAAAGTTATATTTTTCAAATTGCGTGTGTATTAATTTATTGACCTAATCATCTCTTGCCTGTTAGAAATTCCCAAGTCATTTGCTTAAGATCCTTCGGTCTGGGTAGGTGACTGACATCACTGTTTATTCCTTTCTATCAATTACAGTCCCTTTTTTATCAATTATGATAATTGATAAAAAGATGACTCCATCTTTTCCATCTGATCTCTCAACGTTAAATAGGTTGAGACAAAACTTTTTGTGTTGGATACTCTTTCCCCACTAACTTTTCCCATTCATTACTTCAGGTTTCAATGGTCATGCTACTAAGTTACTAGACACATCAAGAGAAGTAGAAAACCTTTATGCAAGCTCAGTATTCCTTATTCTAACCCTCTGTTCTCAGACAATCTGAAGACACGAGACAATAATGAGAAGGCAACTAGCTTTCTGACCTTCAGGTTTTAGCGTTCTTATTTCTAACATTACTGCCACCCATACCTGCCAATCTGAACTATAAATAATCTACAGCTTTCCCAGCAGCCCTAAGTAATTAAGATTTTTATAATTTTTATATTACTATAATGATAATAATCTTAACTTTAGGTCGTAGTGAGCTCTTGACATTACCAAAGAAGAAGGGTGGCTTTTCTTGTTTTGTTTTGTTTTGAGATGGAGTCTCACTCTGTCGCCCAGGCTAGAGTACAGTGGTGTGATCTCAGCTCACTGCAACCTCCACCTCCTGGGTTCAAGAGATTCTCCTGCCTCAGCCTCCTGAGTAGCCGGGACTACAGCCACACATCACCACACCCAGCTAATTTTGTATTAGAGACAAGGTTTCATCATGTTGGAAAGGCTGGTCTCGAACTCCTGATCTTAGGTGATCCACCCGCCTTGGCCTCCCAAAGTCCTGGGTTTACAGGTGAGAGCAACCTCGCCCAGCCTAGAAGTTTGTTTATTGACTCTGAATTGGAGTTCTTGAAAAAAAGACAAACACTGGCATATAAAACACTAAAACAATGTGGCTTTCATAATCTTGGGACTGGATTTGATAGTAGTATTATTTGGTAACTCCTGATGTGTCTTGCACTTTTGGGTTAGCTGCTGCTTTTATAGGACTGTAGAAAGTTGTGAATAATGTGAGCCAAGTGCATGGATTAGTCACTGTTGATTGTGTGGTTCTGTATGACTGGCTTCATGAGAAAATTTCTCAATCAATATGAAACATTAAATTACAAAAATCAGCATTACTCTGGTACGGCTTAAAAACTAAACCTGCTTAAAATACATAAGTTAAGCTTTTCTTTTTACATTTTTAAGAAGATGTCTATAATAATGGCCATGGTGGCTCACGCCTGCAATCCCTTTGAGAAGTGGTGTAATCAGCATTTTGGGAAGCCAAGGTGGGAGGATCATTTGCATATAGGTGTTTAAGACCAGCCCGGGCAACATACTGAGACCTTGCTGCTACAAAAAATGAAAGTAAAAAAATTAACTGAGTGTGGTGGCACACACCTGTAGTGCTAGCTACTCAGGAGGCTGAGGCAGGAGGATGTTTGAGTCTAGGAAGTGGAAGTTACATTGAACTATGATCATGCCACTACACTCCATTCTGGGTGACAGAGCAAGATTCTGTCTCTGAATGATAAAAATAATGGCACCTAAAATACAGTTTTTCCAGGTAAATTAATTTTAACTTTTAGCTGACTCTGGAAATACAGAAAACTTCCATCTAAGGACAAGTCATATGCAGAAGGTGCACATATTATACTAGTAATTCATTTTTCAATGAACTGATAGCCACAACAACTAGTTTAAGATGATGTGAACAAAACAAACAAAATGTTCATTTGGCAAAAAATAAATTAAATCTAATATAATTATTTCCTATTTTTAACAAACAATTTAGTTATTAGTAAATTAATATAAGTGCCAAGATATATGCAATAGAATTAACTACTTATATATATAAATTATATATATATATATATATATGCATATAAATTTTAATGAAACATACACATCCTATTTCTTACTATTCAGGGTTCTCATTGTTAAAACCATAAAAACGAAACAAAAGACAAACACCAAATTTTCTGAGAAGACTGCCAAGAAAATAATCTACATTAAAAATATACAGATAGAAGTGAACAATATCTCCTACAATATGTTATTAGGATTAAGTTCTTAGTTCTTTGCCAGTATTCATTACTAATCCAGAAGATGCTTCTCAGTATGGAAGACCTAGATTGTAAAAGCTTCGAAACCTTTGTGAATTCAGTAAAGAAAATTGTGACTTTAGAAATTAAATTCAAAATCAGCAATTCTTAATGTATTGATTATATGAAGTGTTAAAATGCTTTCCTATTTTGTCACCCCTAAAAAAGGTTACAAGATGCACACCTGTTTCACAAGACTGTAGAAATGAACATAAATGCTTAATTATGATTTTTAAAATCATTTAGTAGTTATATCCCATCTCATTTTTGCCGTTAAAATATTCTGTTTCTTACAATTAAGGAAAATGTAGATCCTAAAGAATGTAGAGATTCAGAAAAAAATTTTCTTATACATATAACCTAGATTTTAGTTATATTAATATTTATGCCACTAGGTGTAATCCCCAAGACATTAATATACAGAATTTATTATGGGTTTTGAAGGTCTAATAAAACATGTGTAATTTGATACCATAAACATAGCTATAATTGGTCTACAAGAAAGTCTTCCCTGTACTGGAAAATATGTCCTCAATTATCAAATAAGCTAATTGCATTACGCTAACAATATAAATCTATTTCAAACCAGAAAAATAATGAGATCTCTAAAATATATCAACAATTAAGACAAAATTAAAAGCCTGAGAATAACAATGCTAAAGCTATGTGAATTATCGTTATAGTTAAGTTGCTTTCAAATTTTAACTCTATTTCCATTTAAGTGATTCTTTCACTCATTTTATTAAGTTAGATATTTATTCTGGGGTGGGGGGAAGTGACATTCAGATGCATTATGAAAATAGGAAAGCAATTAAGTAAACCAAGGATCTAACATGACTATGAAACCCTTATTTTCCTAGCACTACCATGTACAAACGACTCTTAAGTCATGCCCCACTGGTTTTGCACCAAGTGAAGAAACGATCTTGCCAACTTAAGTCTTTCTGTGTGTTCGTTGCACTGACCCACAACTATCATGGTCATGACTATTTTTTTAGGGGTGGGTTGTGACATAAATGAACATACTCTTTCTTTCCCCCTCTCATCTTTCTAAGGGAAACCAACCAAAAACCAGAATAACACAACAGTAACAATAAAACTCCTTTTTGTCTACTACAGGAATTAATAGAAATATTATATACCTAGATAAATTAGTTGACAGTAAATGAACTTCTTCAGAACCATGAAGTCTATTTCAAACACCAGCAGAGGCTATGTGTGGAGAAATAGTTAAAGACCTACAGTGCGCTTAGGCCTCGGCACATCTTAATTCATTTATAATGGTTATTATTACAGTTTATGGTCTTTGTTTCCAGTATTCTTCCACCAAAGTGCATTACTCCCCAGTTCACAAACAAGGACACTAAATAACACACACTATGCTTTTCAACTTTCTTGTTCAGCTTCCATTGTCACCAGGGCTACCTAGCGATAGGTTGCTCCTCCAGAAGACCCATGCCACCCCCATCTCACTAACAAATCCTAGCCATTTTTGAGATTTAGAAATCCTATCTCAAAGTTGACCTCTTCCAAGAAGCCGTTCCTAGTTTTCTCTAACTGGTTGTCTCCCAAATTTCGGCCTCCAGATTTGAACTGTTTATTGTAGACAGTTATGGAATTTACTTTACTTTGCCTTGAAAGGATGTTTTTTTCTTCTCAAATTATTAACAGTAATCAAACTTTCTAAAACTCAAGGTAATTTTCCAAAATTTAACAAAGCCTAGTTTTACTTCTCATTTGTCTTTTAAATGATTTCTATAGCAAGGGAAACTACTACCAGAGTTTGTCTGAGATTTTGCAGGGGGAAAACGTTTGTATTCAATTTTGAGTGGCTGAGTGCCTTCTGACAAAGCATCATCAATTTCAAGCCTCTTATCCAGCTAACTAAACAGGATAATGCCTTCTGGATGGTTTTGTCTAAATTATCAAGGCAACTGCCACAGTTATTTTCTTCAGTAGGTTAATAGAGATTTGACCTATATATGGTTATTATTAAAGTCAAGCAATTAAAAATATAAATTCGTTCTCTTTTCTTTTTTGCTATCAGCATGTTAATGTGCATTCCTAATTTCTAAGTGTGAAAAGATTCTCCAAACTTGAAACAATGACAAAAAATACACATCTGCTTTTCAGACATGGCCTGCTTTAGAAGCCCTTGGGAAATTCAAGACTAATTATAAAACTGGAATATCAAAAGCTTGCTGAGTACATGGTTTCCTCTTTCCAGAGAATGTCAATATCAATGTTCTTTCCCTACCTTTTTAATGTTTCTTCTTTCCATAGTAGAAAGACCCCTCCCCTTCATTTCCCCCATCCTCATCTCCTTTCTACAGCTGTTGACAGGAAGCCATAAATCTCATTTCAAAAACATGTTTTAAATGGTAGCTCATGAAAAAGTGGGTAATTCTCCACTATAGGATTGTACTGTAGCATAATCAAATCCTGAAATTTCACTGATGGATGACATGGTTGGATGCACACCGCACACTGTACATATCAACTTTACTGTAGTGCCATAATAGTGCCACATTCCAGGCTGTGAAATATGTTCACTTTTAAGAAAACTATCATACACAATAAAAAAAAGTCTCATTTTGGAATTGCTGTTTTTGGCTATATAACATATGGGAGAGAGTTCTCAAAATGTTTTAGAATGTTGCAACTTGATTAGCCTATATAATAAGTATAAGGATCACTTATTTTAAATCAGTCTCACCTAAAATCTCATGATAAGGAAAGTCTATTGATATGGTAGGCATTTTCATAGGAATTATTTGTGGCACTAACATGGTATTTCTGGAAGAGTATGAGAAAAAAATCATAAAAATGTTTTCTCAGATATGTGGAGAGAAGAATCCATTTTTAATAATTTCATTAAAATTCTACAATGCAAGTATTTTCTTTTGAATCAAAGAACAATACAAAGAGCAAACTATTCAATAATTAATAATTAATAAACCTGGTGTTTCTCCACTATAACATTCTGCATAGACTCGGCAGTTCAATATTTCAAATAGTATTGGCAGTTGAAGAGTGGTGATATTTACAAAACAGTTAAGAAATCCATCTTACAGAAATCGTGCATTTAAATATCTAGTTCATGGTCTCTGAGGATTGGCTTTTCCAATCATTCAAAATCTCACTTCCTTTATTTTTTTCTATGACAAACCTTGGAAAGCGAAAACACCTTTCTATATTGTCTTGACAGTAATAGTAACCACATGACTGTTAAAATTTCTATGAGGGCAGTGGCTTGGACTGAGCTCCTAGATTAGGTGCAACTGATCAAACCATAATGGAGTTACTCATGCTTCTGTCCCATGTCACTAAGCCAAAACCAAGTCGGTTTTCTGATCTTTCAAAAAATCAGAAAAGTCAGAGATAATAGCCAATCCCTCAAATTAGACAGTTGTAGTTGGCATGATAAGAACATTTGCTTTAACCTTTACAAGGAAAGTAATTTTGAAATAACCAATCAGCTTCTTGTCCTCTGCTTCTGCTTTCCTCAGTCTTCTCTAACTATAAAACCTCCTATCAGCTCATTGGAACATACAGAACAAGGTACTGCCCAATTCTAGAATCATAAATAAAAGCTAATTAAGATATTTAAATCTGCTATAACTTTGTGTCTTGATGTGACAGAGTTCTGCTCAATGAGATATAGACTACTATAATTTTGAGGAAGTACATTATTTCCTGCATATAAAGTCAGAGATGGCCAGGCACAGTGGCTCACACCTGTAATCCCAGCACTTTGGGAGGCCGAGATGGTTGGACTACCTGAGGTCAGTAGTTCAAGACCAGCCTGGTCAACATGGTGAAATCCTGTCTCTACTAAAAATACAAAAAATTAGCTGGGCATGGTGGCATATGCCTATAATACCAGCTACTCGAGAGGCTAAGGCAGGAGAATCACCTGAATCCAGGAAGCGGAGGTTGCAGTGAGCCGAGATAACACCACTGTACTCCAGCCTACGTGACAGACTGAGACCCTGTCTCAAAAACAAAAAAAAAAAGACAGACATAAAGACAAAGCTCTTTGCGCTTTTATTTTTGTCCTTTGTGGGTTGTTTTTTCCTTTGCTCATCATGAGTATGATGCCTAGAAATGCAGTAACACATCTTATAACCATAAGAACAACAGCAAGACACTGATGAGGCTCAGGACATATCTCCCCAAAATGCGACATAGAAGACAGGAATATTTCACCTTAAAATATGCCTCCTTGGCATATTAATTATTTTGAACTGCATTTCTTGGCTTATGGTCCTTTCCTTCATCTTCAAAGCCAGTGGCATAGCATCTTCCAGTTTGCTCTGGCTCTGGCCCTGCTTCTGTCATCACACTTCCTGGACTTTTCTACCTCTCTCTTTCTCTTATATGGACTCATGTGATTACATTGGGCTTACCCATATAATCCAGGGAAACCTCCTTATCTTAATATTCATAACTTTATCACATCTACCAGGTGTCTTTTGCTATATAAGGTAACGTATTTATAGATTCTGGGGTTTGGGAAATGGACATTTGCTGGGGAGCATTATTCTTCCTAATACAGAATTCTTTTTTACCTTCAACAAAAATACAAAGTAAAATGGTGGTAATTTAAACTGCTGTAAAAATAGCCCAATGTCTTAGTTGCAAAATAGCAACATTTTACCAGAGCTGTAAGAAAAAGTACATTTTAAAATTGTGTAAAATATTCTTGGAGTTAAAAGTGACTTTTGCATGTTTAAAAGTGACTCTTGCTAGCACAGATACCATTTGGCATAATTAAGAGTCATTTATAATGCTCATTTACAAAGAGCATAGAGGCTGTCAGGCTGTAAATGATGCTTCTTTTGATACGTGTTGGGACATAACAAAAAGAACTTCTTTTGTAATTGGTCTAAGGCCTATATAGTAAATAGAGTCTAATTTTCTCTTGCTTAGTGCCCTAGCATATCACTGAACTATTATCTGGTATGATGTTCCAAGGAAGACAGGAGTATTATATGGATACATAAATATATTTCATGGTTCATTCCTATAATGTGGTATTCATAAGAGAGGGAAGCCACTAGGAATCTTCTGGGATGATAAAAGAAAAGAATTGATGGTGGCAACAAGAGCAAATGGAATTAAAATGAGGAGTCTCTGATAAATTTAAAGATAGCAGGGAAATCCCTGAGGCTGATCTAGAGAAATAATACATGTTTATTTTGTTTTGTTTTGTTTGTGTGTTTGTTTTGAGAAGGAGTTTCCCTCTGTCACCCGGGCTGGAATGCAGTGGCGCTATCTCGGCTCACTGCAACCTCTGCCTCTGGGGTTCAAGTCATTCTCCTACCTCAGCCTAAGTAGCTGGGATTACAGGTGCACGCCACTACATCTAGCTAATTTTTGTATTTTTAGTAGACACAGCGTTTCACCACTGGTCAGGCTAATCTTGAACTCCTGACCTCCTGATCTGCCCACCTTAGCCTCCCAAAGTGCTGGGGTTACAGGCATGAGCCACCATGCCCAGCCTGTTTTGTTTTATTTTTTGAGAGAGAAAGAAGAGAAGGCATTGTTGGAGGCATAAAGATATTAAGATTTGGGTCAGGCGTGGTAGCTCACGCCTGTAATCCCAGAATTTTGGGAGGCCAAGGCCAGCAGATCACCTGAGGTCAGGAGTTCGAGAAAAGCCTGGCCAACATGGCAAAATCACATCTCTACTAAAAATACAAAAATTAACTAGGTGTGGTGGCACATGCCTGTAATCCTAGTGAGAAAAGAAACCCCTCTTTCCTGTCTCTTGTCTCAAAGAAGGAGGAAGTAAAAGTTGAGACATAGCAGGCATGAGGTCAGTGGCCTGGAGGTTAAAGATTACCACCCCCCACACACCCTTAAGAGCTCAGGCGATCTTAAGGGTAGGGGTGATATTGAGAAATGCCCTCTATTGTCCCCATCCAATCTTGCTCAAACCCCAAGCTTACTTCATCTATCATGACCGCCTCACATGTACTTTCTAAAACTGTAAACCCAAGACCCTTTCACCTGTAACATCTAGAGTTGAAGTCTATATAACGGCAGAGGTTTCCTTTGTCAGATTAACTTGGCTGTTAGGCAACTATGTCACCTTGCTCCCAGCCAAATAAATCATCCCTTCATTCCCAGTTCAGTGTTCAAGAGGTCTGTTGCTTGCGGCTGATCCTGCTTCACTAGCTACTCAGGAGGCTGAGGCAGAAGAATCGCTTGAATCTGGGAGGCATAGGTTGCAATGAGCCGAGATTGTGCCATTGCACTCCAGTCAAGGAGACAAGAGCAAGACTCTTTTATATATGTATGTATATATAAAAAAGATTTGGAAAAAGATCTCATTAAAAAAATCAGGGCTGGTAGAAGGCACAGAAAAACTTCATAAAGAGCATTTGGATACCTGTTTGCCACCATAAAAGTCTAATAAAAAGTAACTCTAAAGCACCATAACAAACAATGTAAATGCAAAATAATAACAATAATGTTTTCAATTGTTGAGTTCCATAAAAAATATTAATTGAAAATTTATCAATACTTTTCTAATTTAGACAACAAAACTAAAAATTTCCACTAAAGCATATTTTTCAAATATTTAATTTAAAACTCTGTAAAATTTACTTTTCCTTTTAGTTTGACATATTCCTGAATGTTCCTCTAAAGGAAAAATATATATAAGGAGTCATTGTGGGCCGGGTGCAGTGGCTCATGCCTGTAATCCCAGCACTTTGGGAGGCCAAGGTGGGTGGATCACGAGGTCAAGAGATCGAGACCATCCTGACCAACATGGTGAAACCCCGTCTCTACTAAAAAATACCAAAATCAGCTGGACGTGGTGGCGCATGCCTGTAATCCCAGCTACTGAGGAGGCTGAGGCAGGAGAATTGCTTGAACCCAGGAAGTGGAGATTGCAGTGAGCTGAGATTGCGCCACTGCACTCCAGCCTGGCGCCTGGCAACAGAGTGAGACTCTGTCTCAATAAATAAATAAATAAATAAATAAATAAATAAATAAATAAAATAAGGAGTCATTGTAATGCCTGATAGCCACAAAACTGTTTTTATTCTCTCAGACACAGAAAATGGGGGTGGGGAATACGGGAAATTCCATATGTTTTTAGTTTGAATTGGTTATTAGAGATAAAATTAGTATTACCAATTCATTGTGTCCACTCAAGCTTTTAGATACTGTTAGTCTCAGGTAACAGATAATGTTATCATTTGGTAATTCAATTTCCACTGAATTGTCTCACATAAAGAAATCCACTTATCAACATATACAGTTACTTTCAAAGAATTTAGTAAACATGAGTATAGTTTCAATTTCCTTTATTTAAACCACAGAATAAATAATGGAATCTGTCAAAAATGTCATCAACATGCTCAAACATCCATTCTTACTGTGCTTTTAGTAAGAAATCAAAACCTTTTGATATTAAAATAAAGTACAAATTGGAAAATAAGAAAATTGGAAAACTACTCACATAGTTGTGGGTTGTTATTCTACAAACTCCAAATTGGACAGTATTTTCCCAGTGAGAATATAAAATATTAACATGTCAAATCAGTACGTATTATTATATAGTTGTAGAGGTTAAAATTTTATAGTGTAAATCTCTCATTGGGATGATTCTCATTATGTAATTACTTAACAAATATGAAAAAAGGAAAAAAAAATTTTAGTACACAATGAAATCTTGGAAGGAGGAAGATTAAAAGCAGGACATCCAACCAGGGAGACCATAATATACCAGCATGGATTCTAGAGAAACGTGACTAAGGCGTAAAGTTCACAGTAAGTGTTAATAGATTCAAAAGCAATGCTTGAGTAATTTGTGAAATTCGTGAAGCTCTATTCCACTCAAAAATAATAACTATGAGGCAAGCTCTCTGTGTGGAATTGTGGATTAACATTTATTATATTAGATTACAAAACAAAGACAATTCTCTGTGATTTACACAGATCTTTGTTTTTCAAAAAGAAAAATGACTTTTATAATATAAATGGCATAACACACATGGATACAAGAGTGGAAACAGCCTGGCACTAGAGTCAGACATTTCTAGATTCCAATCTTGGTTCAACATTAGGACTTGCAGCAAGTTATGTAAAATCTCTAAGCTTTGTTTCTGTGTGCTGATAAAATTTCTTTGGACTTGGTTTCCTAAATTTCCCTCTAAAATGCCTATCAAAGTTAAGGAAAAGAAACTGCCCCAAATATTCTATTGTAAATCTAACAGCAACATATCACCAGAGATCAGGAAAGTGGGACAGGGTTCAAATATATTTTGCAACCTAAAATGTTATCCAATAAAAGAACCTAGGACCAAAAGAATCCAGAAAGATATTTCAATCTACCCAACCCCACAACAATAGAAACAGATGATAAAAGCTGTCAGTCTTTCTTCCTCTGAAAGGGTACTATTTCTGAAGGCAAACAGAATATGTTGGCTTTGTTATTTAAATAACCTTTTTCTTCTGCATTACTTCAGATTCTGCAACTGTCAGGACTCAGAAAATGATATCCCAAAGTATGGTACATGACATTGAGAGGGCCTTAGAAGCAAAGTTTCTCTGACCTCTTCTGACTCCATTTTCTCTCTCAAGGTAATTCATGGACCTGAGAATTCCTCTCTTCTGAGGGAAATCATAGAAACTAGAAATACCCTCCCACAAAGCAAGCCATAAAACCTAGAAAGGTCTCTCTGTTACTCATCTCTCCTGAAAGTGTGTCATACAATCCTCATAAAACCTAGAAAGGTCACACTCTTACTCATCTCTCCTGAAAGTGAGTTATATAATCATCATTCCAGATGAGTCTTGCCCCATACCATGGAGGAAGAAATGCTACACAAGATAAGAAGAATCTGAGCTTGCTAAGCTCCACTTGGTTTAACACCATTAGATCATACCTCCCGTGTGCAATCATACTTCTTCACAACTATCTACTTTTTTCATCAGACTTAGCATAAAAACACATCATTTTCCCTAGGTCCACATATTTTTATTTCTGAAGGCTTTCATGTTATGTAGAACTTTGCTAAATAGAATTGTTACTCCTTTCTCCTGCTCACCTGTTGTATTCATCTGTTTTCACATTGCTGATAAAGACATACCTGAGAATAGGAAGCAAAAGAGATTTAATTGGACTTATAGTTCCACATAACTAGGGAGGCCTCAAAATCATGGTGAAAAGTGAAAGGCATTTCTTAATGGCAGTGGCAAGAGAAAATGAAGAAGAAGCCAAAGCAGAGACCCCTTATAAAACCATCAGATCTCATGAGACTTATTCACTATCACAAGAGTAGTATAGGAAAGACCAGCCTCCATAATTCAATTTCCTCCCCCGGGTCCTTTCCACAACATGTGGGAATTCTGGGAGATAAAATTCAAGTTGAGATTTGGGTGGGGACACAGCCAAACCATACCATCTGTCTTTTGCTATGAGTGTCTGCCATGACCCTTGTGATGGGAGAGGAAAAGGTATTACCTTTTCTACCCTACATAACTAATGGGTCTGAATTACTATGAAGAGGCAGAGGAAATGGCTGTGATAGATTTATCATGGGAGATGTATATAGAAGTAAGAGCATTTAAATTGGAAAAAAAAGACAATAATTTAGGTGGTCTAGTGGTTTGCATTTCTGAGAAATAGGCATGTGTGTAGAAAATCCTATATCAGTGAAACAGAAGCATATAAAATGATATCTGAGCAAGTTAGGTCAAGGGGTTGAATATCTATATCTAGATCTATACACACACACACACACACACACACACACACACACACACATATGCTTCTGCTTTCCATTTTTAGGTAAAAAATAGGATTATATCAGGGTTAATACAATTCATACACCATATATGTTAGAAAACAGTCTGGTGGATCTCTCCTCATTAGAAAATGAGTAAAGAGAAAACACCTGCTGCAACGAGAGCATTAACAGCCTAAAACCTCTGAGAAATACTGTAAGATAAAGAAAAACAGTATTTGAAGTGAGGGAGGAAAATCTCTGGAGGACAGAACCAGGAGAATATATTATAGAAATTAGAATAATGGTTAGGACACAGAAATAGATTAAAAATGTGGTTTCCAGAAAGAATAATTAAAATGAAGAAAGAATACAGCACTATGAAAAACAAAAGGCAGCACAGTAATTGAAGACTAAAATTCAAAGGAAATTTGGATCAAAAAGTATTATATGAAACATATATACAAATTTCATAGCAGACTTATGATTTGCACCATCGACAGTGCAGAGGTAGAATGGTTTGGTTCTTTTCCTCGCCCATCTCTTGGTCACACTGACTGACTTATAACAAAAGTCAGGTGAACAAGAGAATATCATAGGAAATTTATTTAATCCAAGATTTACATACATGGGGACCTTCAGAAATGAAGACCCAAAAGTCCAAAGAAAACTGTCTATCCTAAGCTTAGGTGGATGAAGAATGGAGAGTTGTGTAAAAATGTGATTGGACAAAATAGTTTGATCTAATGGTAATAGACAGGGGGGAAAAAACCTAGCGAGGACCGTCTGTTCTGATTCTTCTTGGCCTCTCTGTGTAGCATTCCTTTCTCCTAGGTATAGGGCTGGATCCCTCTGGAATAAGGGTCGTCAAGGAAGAAAGGAGAAGGAAGAGAGTGACCTTCCTAGATTTCATGGCTTCCTTTGGGGGAGAGGGACCCTACTTTCTGGTGACCCATATCGAGAAAGAGGAATTCAGGTTTTTGTCACTTACTTCAGGGGAGAAAGAAGAACTAAGAGATAGGAGGATGGGAGAAAGTCAGAAAGACCTTGATTATGAAGCCTTCAGATGTCCTTCAGTTCAAAATATTTAGCATGCCAAGGTGCCATAATTTGGGGTATCATGTTCTGAGCCCCAACAAGAGTTAAAGGCAAAAATTTGCATTTCAGAGGCAATATAGTCCAGCGTTCAATAGCATGGGGTTTGGAGCAAGACTGTTTTTTCTCTTACTAGTTACATTATAGTGAGCAAATTATATAACCTGTTTATGTCTCTGTTTATTTATAAAATGAGGGGATAATCATATATTCAACATATGATTATCAAAAGGATTAAATTAATCTTGTAAAAGAAAACATTGGGGAAGCTGTCCAGGACCACTGCATTGGGAAAAGATGTCTAAAGTATGTCAATTTTAGTCCCAGTACCAGGCTCTTTTTGTTACTGTGGCCTTGTAGTATAGCAGACCAGAGACCTCAGAAATAACATCACACATCTACAACCATCTGATCTTCAACACACCTCACAAAAACAAGCAATGGGGAAAGGATCTCCTATTCAGTAAATATGCCGGGAAAACTGGCTAGCCAGATGCAGAAAACTGAAACTGGACTCCTTCTTTACACCTTATGCAAAAATTAACTCAAGATGGATTTAACATTTAAATGTGAAACCCGAAACTGTAACATTCCTAGAAAAACACCTAGGAAATACCACTCAGGACATAGGCATGGGCAAAGACTTATGACAAAAATGCCAAAAGCAATTGCAACAAAAGCCAAAATTGACAAATTGGATCTAAAACTTAAGAGTTTCTACACAGGAAAAGGTAACCTACACAATGAGAGAAAATTTTTGCAATCTACCTATCTGACAAACGCCTAACATCCAAGATTTACAAGGAACTTAAACACATTTATAAAACAAACAACCCCATCAAAAAGTGGGCAAAGGATATGAACAGACACTTCTCAAAAGAAGACATTTACATGGCCAACAAACATATGAAAAAAAGCTCAACATCACTGATCATCAGGGAAATGCAAATCAAAACCACAATTAGTTACCATCTCACGCCAGTCAGAATGGCGATTGTTAAAAAGTCTGGAAAAAATAGATGCTGGCAAGGATGTGGAGAAATAGGAACACTTTTACACTGTTGGTGGGAATGTAAATTAGTTCAACCACTGTGGAAGACAATAAGGCAATTCCTCAACGATCTAGAATCAGAAATACCATTTGACACAGCAATCCCTTTACTGGGTATATACCCAAAGGAATATAAATCATTCTACTATAAGATACATGCACACATGTTTATTGCAGCACTATTTACAATAGCAAAGACATGGACTAACCCAAATGTCCATCAATGATAGGTTGGATAAAGAAAATGTGGTACATATACACCATGGAATACTATGCAGCCATAAAAAGGAATGAGATCATGTCCTCAACAGGCAAATGGATGAAGGTGGAAGCCATCATCCTCATCAAACTAACACAGGAACAGAAAACAAAACACTGCATGTTCTCACTCATAAGTGGGAGTTGAACAATGAGAAAACATGGACACAGAGAGGGGAATAACACACATCACGGCCTGTTGGGGACTGGCGGTTGAGGAGAGGGAACTGAGAGGACAGACCAATAGGTTCAGCAAACTGCCATGGCACACATATACCTTTGTAGCAAATCTGCACATTCTGTACATGTATCTCACATTTTTTAGAAGAAATAAAGAAAAAAATAATAATATTCTACAAGCACAGGCAAAAGTAAACAAATCAGATCACATCAAATCAAAAAGCTTCTACACAGCAAAGGAAACAATCAACACAGTGAAGAGACAACCAACAGAATAGGAGAAAATATTTGCAAACTCTCCATCTGACAAAGGATAAATAACCAGAATACATAAAGAGCTCGAACAACTCTACAGGAAAAATCTAGTAATCCACTCAAAAAATGGGCAAAATATTTGAATAGACATTTCTCAAAAGAAGACATACAAATGGAAAATTGGCATACGAAAAGATCAATGAAATGCAAATCAAAACTACAATGAAGTATAATTTCACCCCAGTTAAAATGGCTTATATCCAAAAGACAGACAATAACAAATGGTGGCAAGGATATGAATAAGAGGGAACAACCCTCATACACTGTTGGTAGGAATGTAAAGCAGTACATCCACTATGGAGAACAGTTTGGAGGTTCCTCAAAAAACAACAGAACTATCATATGATCCAGCAAGCCTACTACTAGGGATATACCCAAAAGAAAGGAAAGAAGTATTTGGAAAAGATATCTGCACTCCCATGTTTGTTGCAGCACTGTTCACAATAGCCAAGATTTGGAAGCAACATAAGTTTCCACCAATAGACAAATGGAGAAAGATAATATGGTACATATAAACAATGGAGTACTATTCAGCCACAAAAAAATGAGATTGTCACTTGCAGCAACATTGATGGACCTGGATGCCATTATGTTAAGTGAAATAAGCCTGGTATAGATAGATAAACTTCTTATATTCTCACTTATTTGTGAGAGCTAAAAATTAAAATAATTGAACTCATGTAGACAGAGAGTAGAAAAATGGTTACCAGATGCTAAGAAGGTTAGTGGGGTTGTGGGGGGAAGGAGGATGGTTAATGATTACAGAAATTAGTTATAAAGAATAAGATTTCATATTTGATAGCAAAATAGGGTGACTATAGTCAATGAGAATTTAATTGTACCTTTTAAAGTAACTAAAATAGTATACACTGAATGTAACACAAAATATAAATGTTTGAAAAAATGGATACCTCATTTACTTTGATGTGATTATTACACATTATATTACTGTATCAAAATATCCCATGTACCCCACAAATGTGTATATGTACTAGACTCACAATTAAAAATTTTCAAGAGAACTTATTAATAATAACCCATCTAATACCTGTTTATAATGAAAAAAATGTAAAATTACATCATTTTGCTTGCATCCTTTGATGAAATAATATAGGCTAAAGAATATTTTGTAAATGTAAAGTTAACTGCCAGCAGAATTAGGGGTTAAACTTGTCCATTTGCTGGAGAAGAATAAAAAGCAAGAAAACACTTTAGAATGTTAGAAAATAAATTTAATATTTTTCATGAATGTATAAAAACAGAAAACAATATGACAGAAGAATAAACCCACATGATTTAATCAGCCTATAAAAGACAAGAATTCACAGACTGAGGAAAAGAAAATAGCCAGCACAACAAAATTTAGCTATATTTTAATTATTAAAATAATTATTAATTATTTTAATTATTTAAAAACGTCAATACAGGAATGTTAAGGAGGAAAAAGATAAGTAAATATTTATGAGATTTTCATAAAGGAATTCCTTATATTTGTTTATTTGTGATTTTTGGAGCATTTTTATGCCCAGATCCTTGTCCAATAGGCAAACAGTACACATTTAATAATTATTTACATGTGAAAATAAATAACAGCATTCTAGATATGATAGGTGAACAAACAAAATAAAGGTTGACAGTACTAATTTTATACAATTAGTAATTACATTAAAAAGACAAAAGTGGTCACAAATGCCGTTTACTATTCATTAAATATACAATCTATAATTACACTAAATCATAAACCTATATATCTCTGATAGGATAGAATAAAATATATATAGCAAATTTAAAATTTATTTACAAGTCTTTATTGCAGTCACTAACAGATAAAGTAGACAAAAACAAGTATAGACATAAAATAATTTAAATAATATGATCATCAGAAAGTTTTTCACACTTCATACTCAGCAAACCAAGGTTATACCTTGTTTTTATGCTTATAAAAACTGAAAAAGCATCCATCCCTACGAAGTCTGCCAAAAATAACCCCGGTCCTAATTTGGATAACTGGAGCCCATCACCAAACACTACAAGTTTACTGAAGAATCGTAAGCTTTGAAAAAATAAAAAAAATTTCCCACAACAAAAAGGTTACCAAAAATCAATAAAGAAGTACAACTGTACATTTACATCTATTTACGTTTGTACTTCTAAATGGAAACTAATCTATTGATCATTTGAGTCCATGAGTTTGAGACCAGGTTGGGCAACGTGGCAAAACCCCGTCTCTACAAAAAATACAAAAATTAGCTGGATGTATTGGCATGTGCCAGGAACCTCGACTGCTTGTGAGGCTGGGATTTCCCTTGAACCCAGGTAGTTGAAGCTGCAATGAGCTGTAATCAAACCTCTGTACTTCAGATTGAGCAAAACAGTGAGATCCTATCTCAAAAAATAAAAAATAAAAAAAGCAAAAACAACAGCGGCCCATGCCTGTAATCCCAGCACTCTGGGAGGCCAAAGCAGGTAGCTCACCTGAGGTCAGGAGTTTGAGACCAGCCTGGCCAACATGGCAAAACCCCATCTCTAATTAAAAAGAAAAAAAAAAAAAGAAAAATTAGCAGGATGTGTAGCAGGCACCTGTAGTCCCAACTACAAGGGAGGCTGAGGTAGGAGAACTGCTTGAACCCAGGAGGTGGAGGTTCCAGTGAGCTGAGATTACACCATTGTACTCCATCCTGAGCCACAGAGCAAGACTTTGTCTCAAAAAAAAAAAAAAAAAAATTTAGCTGGGTGTGGTGGTGCATGACTATGTACCAGCTACTTTACTTGGGAGGCTGAGGCAGGAAGATCCCTTGAGTCCAGGAGATCAAAGCTGCAGTGAGCTATAATTGTGCCACTGCACTCTAGTCTGATAACGGAAGTAGACCCTTCCTGGAAAAAAAAAGTTTTTAAAGAATGTGCATTTATTTCTCAACACCTGAAACTGGATCCCTTCCTTACACCTTATATAAAAATTAACTCTAGATAGATTAAAGATTTAAACATGAGACCTAACACCATAAAAACTCTAGAAAAAAACCTATGCAATACCATTCAGGACATAGGCATAGGCAAGGACTTCATGATTAAAACACCCAAAGCAATGGCGACAAAAGCCAAAATAGACAAATGGGATCTAATTAAACTTAAGAGCTTCTGCACAGCAAAAGAAACTATCAATAGAGTGAA